>RPOG01002358.1:0-96870 GCA_008086565.1 Thalassoma bifasciatum
CTCTAATGATTTTGTTGGCTTAGCACATCGACTTTCTTTACTCCCCTCTGTCCTTGAAAATTTTCACCACTGCATTAAGCAATCCTGCCCCAGAGGCTCCTTCTCCGAACCCTCTCGTTTTGCTCCATGTTCCACCTGAACTACCTGCATCCCTTTACCCTCTCCTACGGCAACCCCCCTTTCATGAATCCACTCCTCCTCATCACCTCTTCTCATTCTTTAAACTGACCTCTACTCCCTCAGTGATACACTTTGGCTGTGAGCACTTTTTTTTTTTTTTTTTTTACCCTCCTGTCCATCCATCATTGTTTGTATTGAGGCTAAAATCAAACCCCACAACCTTTAAGGCCTGAACATCGACAGAGTCATGAGTCAGACTCAGTGCAGTATCGTGTAAGGCTGAATGATTTTCAACAATAATCTAATTGTGATTATTTTTCCCTTTATTGCAATTACGATTTTTGGTGCAGCTATTTCCAGATCCTTCTTCCTATGTGTTTCTCACAAACTCATTATAGGACATGAACATTGACATTAGTTATGGCACAACAAAAAGCCATAATCCTACTATTTATTGCTTTTTGCCCCTTTTATTCACTTTTCTAAATTTTCTTGCAAATTTTTGTTGCTTTTTGACCATTTTAGGTCCTTTTCGCTCTTTTCACCACTTTTGGACCATTTTTGCTACTTTCTGAGTATTTCTTAAGTTTCCTCTCAATATTTGCTGCCTAAAACTTATTTTTGTTGCTACTTCTTGCTGTTTTTGCCACTTTTCACCACATTTTTTTCACCACCACTAACCCTGTAAAGCCAGACCTATCAAAATAATAGTCAGAACAATTCCATTTTTTCTGAAACTGAGAAGTTTATCAAACCTTTTAACAAAATCCACAAAAAATATTGCTTTATCATTTCATTCATGCTACAGTTCTTGTATCACATTTGACACACTGGGAAATCTTGCAAACTATTTTATAAAAATTTATTCAAAATTTTGTAGTAAATCTGCATTTATTTCATGTAAAAAATGTGCATTTTAGAAGAAAAAGTAACGATTTCGATGTTGTTCTTGTTGCAACTTCTTGAAAATCGAGCAATGATTTTCCTGAAAATATGTGAGTAGATGATTTCATAAGAGCAGACATTTTGAAAAGGACCTAAATACAACTTCAGCCGACTGTAGTGACTTGACAATCCTCAAGGTGGTAGATTATATTTTGAAAAACTACATTTTTTCAGTTTTTTAAAGAAACTTTTTATTGTTTTGAGATAGAGGTCTCTGAACTCATGTATCAAATATGCTACATTTGGCTTTATAGGGTTAAATTGTTTCTCTTACAAAGGTAGTTTTCAACAGTTTGGCTCTTTGATTGAGCAAAGTGGAGTACCACTGGTGTAGAGCATAAAACATCTACTGCAGTAAAGTTAATATGGTATTCTGACACAGGTTAACTCAATATTGCACTTTCTGGAATTAGAATATTACAACAGGTCATATTGCAATTAAGTCTAATTTGTGATTAATTGCTCAGCTCTAGTGTTGCGCTAAAGTCCAAACCATCTCCCATGACCCTGTTTCAACTCAAACAACAACTTCCTCCTATCAGATCTCATATGACATCACAACTTAACGTCGTTACATGGCTGTGTCTCATACTCGATTCTGATTGGTCAATGTTCCACAGCAACAATCTGTTGTTTGTTCCACATCTCTGAGTCTAGTCAAGTGGACGGTATAATGTCATTTACATGCAGACAGAAGGTAATTTAATGTTAGTTTGTTTCCAGGGTAATTAGATACAGAAGAGGAACAGCAGAGGAAAAGTAACCCCTCCTCTGTTTTTTTTCATCCTTACCTCTGGCACTAACGCTCACCTGACCTGAACTGTTGTCAGTCTCAGAATTTGCAAATTTGGCCTCAGTGCCATGAAAATCATTCTCTATGATGAGAGCAACAGACCTCTCACATGCTCAAACGTGACAGTTTTCTCTTCGTTGCTCTTAATGTGTTCATCCCCTGCTCAGACGTTTTCAGGGATTGCAGTAAAAGAAGGGTGAAACACTGCAGATAACACGCCAATAAAAAAGCTGAGAAGGCCACATGAAGTCCAACACCAATTTTATCTAATTAGCTGAATTATTTTGACATGATGTGAAATCTTAATCCATCAAGTTTTATGGTTCGTTTTACAATCTGATTGAGTTGCCAGTTCACATTAAATCATTTTCCATGTTTGCATGATTAGCCTTTATCCATGCTCCTGGCATTTAATTCGGCTCTCTCCTACATAGCAGAAAATTAAATGTTGTATGTCTTTTTTAATTTGCATTTAAAAGAAAAATCAACTATACAAAGTGTTGTGGCACTTACTGTTCACTTACAAAATAATTTGGCCTCTAGATTGTTTGTTTTTATTGTGGTTTACAACAAAGTAGTAGTTAGAGTAGTAACACTTACTGTATATTGTGTGAAAGTGAAAACCCTGAAAACAGCTCAAAATAGAAAAACTAAAATCAAGAAGTCTTGCCCCAAGTGGAGGAGTTTAAGTATCCCGGGGTCTTGTTTACGAGTGAGGGGAGAACACGAGCTTGACAGGTGGAACGGGGTGGTGTTGGCAGTGATGTGGATGCTTTACCAGTCCAGTGTGGTGAAGAGGGAATTGAGCCAGAAGGCAAAGCTCTCAATTTACCAGTCAGTCTACGTTCCAGCTCTCACCAATAGTCATGAGCTGTGGATTGTGACCGAAAGGATGAGATTGTGGATCCAAGCGGCCGTAATGAGCTTCCTCCATAGGGTGTCTGGGCTCAGTCAGAGAGATTGAGGTTTGGACATTCAGGAAAGACTCAGAGTAGAACGGCTGTAGGGATTCAGGCATCTGATTAGGATAAGGTAAGATAAGACAAAATAAGATAAGATAAATCAAGACAACATAACACATCACATCACATCACTTTTTACCACTTCTCACTGTTTTTGTCGCTCTTTTTCCCATTATAACCACCTTCTGACATTTTAACAAGCTTCCTCAGAATTTTCTTGCTAAATTTTTGTTGCTTTTTGACAATTTTAGGTACTTTTCGCTCTTTTCACCACTTTTGGACCATTTTTGCTACTTTCTGAGTTTTTCTCAAGGTTGTTCCCAATTTTTCCTGCCTAAAACTTATTTTTGTTGCTACTTCTTTCTGGTTTTGCCACTTTTCACCACTCCACCATGAAAAGCCAGACCAATCAAAAAGTAGTAAGTAAATTCTGATTTTTTGGAACTGAGATGTTTATCAACCCTTTTAACAAAATCCACAAAAAAATGCTTCATCATTTCATTCATGATATATTTCTTGTATTTTGCAAACTATTTTATTTAAGTTTTCTGGTAAATATGTAATTATTTCATGTAGAAAACACGTATTTAAATAGAAAAAGTAACTATTTGGATGGTATTCTTGGTATACTTCATATCATAACATACAATTGTGCCTAAAAGTTTACACCCTCACCCTTCTGTCACTCATGGTTAGAGGTTGGGTGAAGACATTTATTAACAAACAACTGTGTTTACTCTTTTTAAATCGTAACGACAGCAAAAACTTCAAAAATGACCAGGCCTGTCACGATTACAAATTTTGCTGGACAATAAATTGTCCAAGAAATTATTGTGAGAAACAATAATACAGCCCTTTTGGTACCATTTTCAACTAATATAACAATAATGGTATTATAGTGTAAGTACACCCTTTTAAAGATAAATAACCTTTTATTAAAATTGGAACTATATTATGAAAAAAGACATTGTAAATATGTAAAAGAAATTATCCACTCAACCAAAAACAATTAATAAAATGGACTGTCTGCCTCTGTGAACAAAAAATGCTCTTGAATAAAAACCACACACAACTGAAACAATAAATAAAGAGTATAAAGTCTCTGGAAACAAAATTGCACTTCAATATATATTAAACATTAGGCTCAGACATTAAGATATTTAACAGGCAAAACTGCCAATCCAGTTCAGACCTTTGTAAACAAAAAACCACACACAACCAAAAGCAATATATAAAATAGACTCTGTTGCTGATAAGAAAAAAAAAAAACTCACAGCAATACAGCAAATTTAATTCATTATCCAGTGTCTTTGGTGAATAAAAAATGATTGAGCCTGGCAAACTTATCAAGCCTATTTTTAATAATTGTGCACTTAATTGATTTATTGATTATTGTGACAGGCTTAAAAATGACCCTGTTTGTTGTTTTTTTTATACACACACACTGATTACAAGCAAATAGATCACAGGTGAGGATGGTTACCTTTAGTAGACATCCAAACATATTTGTGTTCACTTTTGTGCATTTATCAGGACAAAACCACCAGAGTTGTGTAAACGCCTTAACAGGGTCATTTTTGAAGTTTCTGTTGTCATTATGATTTTGAAAAAGTAAACAATTTTTTTTTTTTCATAAATGTCTTCACTCAACCTCCAACCATGAGTGATAGAAAGGATTTTGTGTTATCATCCATATTTTCTGAGAAAAAGGCCAAAAAATCAGAAATTCTGCCAAAGGGTGTAAACTTTTGGACACAACTGTAACTGCAGCTATGGAAGAAAATGAAAAAATGCAAAAGTTCCAAGAATATAGGAATATAATTATATAATATAAAGTATCAACTAAGCCCAAGCAGTCTGTATAACAGTGTTCCATCTGCATCATGTTTACACTCGGTTGCATCTTTGAAACCGTTGTGAACATTGTGTGCACAGCCACAGATGTCATCCCTGCCTCCTGAGACTCAACCTCTTGACTAACACCTATCTGTTGTGAGGGCCAACATCTGAAAGAGCAAGTCTGGCACATTTCAGGGTCAGAGCTTTTAACAATGTTTTGAAATTTTCAGGAGCAAAGAGACTTCAAGGGCTAATCCCAGTCGTACCCCTTAGCTTGTGGTTTTGCGCGTTCTCATCTAGTGAAGGGGAAGCCCACTCATCTGTAAGGTTAAGGAGAAGGGTTGCACTGGGACCTCACTTTAAGAAGGGGTATGAGAAATTTCCCATACTGACAAGATGGAAGGGCATGGATGAAATATAATTATGTATAATCATACGAATGACAGTGACACTTTTGGTTGGATATCCGAGTCTTTGCTACTTCATGTAAATCCTAGGGAGTGTGGGGTGTGTTTTCGCCATAGAAATAGGGGTAAGACAAGGACAAGGGTGAGGGGCTAAGGGGTACAATTGAGACTGGCCCCAAATAAATGCTGTCTACAAGTTCTGCCGCTGTATTAGGACTGAAAACCATATCATTATCGTATCAATATCAAAATATGGAAATTCAAGATATTTATTCCTATTCAATGGTTCATGTGGTGGAAATTCATATTAGCCTGTGTCAGTGTATTTTTATTCTTCTTAGAGCCTGAAAAATTGTTTTCAGTTTTTTTTCCAAACATGTATATATATTTTTATATATTTTTTTAAGTTATAGACAAACATTTGAGGGTGAAAAAGCTTATAAACTATTAATTATTCAGTGTTACAATGGATGAAAGAGAGTTAAAATGTTTTGTTAGGCATTAAAAAAAGATTATTCATGAAATTACCAAAAAAGAAAAAAAAAGAAAAGAAGTCAAACAAAATAAGTTATATTAACATTAAGTTCACACTGTTTGAGGTTGAATGCTCAGTTACAAATATTTGCAAAAAAAAAAAGGAAAATTTATTTCATGCCTTAAGACAAATTAAAACACTCAAGGGAAATTTGTGACACTAACTTTCACAATTCATGCATCAGAGGGTTAATATCCCAATATTGAAAACATCAATAATGTAGATTTTCCCAGCTCACCCTGCATGTAAAGCCCTGACAGTCACATGATTATTGGTGACTTTCTCTTAATGTTGATGAGTGACAGTGATCAATCCATTAACCATTAAGTACTTTCCACACCCTGTTGTAATATCATGCTTTTATTTTTCTGAAAAATGGTTAGATTCCTCTAATCCCAGAGTCATATTGTATCTTATTAATATCTAGGTATCTGGCATATGAAATTTTGTCCATATGTTTCAGCCCTAATCTGTATCATCATGTATAAAATAGAAACATAATGTCTCTCTGTGAGGTTAGAAGACATTAAAACTGTCCCAGAGCCTTGTGTCTGATTTAGGTTGGTCACTTAATATAGCATAAACAAACAAATGCATGTAAAAACGGAAAGCTATTCTTGATATATTGGAAGGCACATTTGGGCCATTATGTGGAGGTTGTAAATGGGTTTGGCATACAGAAGGACACCTGGGCACAGTATTTGCTAATTGCCCCGTAAAAGAACCCTGTAAGTACTTTCACCAACCTGAAGCTGGCAGCTTCAGGGTTTATTTGGACCTCAGTTTACGCGCACATTGTTAAAAGTACACTCAGTGGGATAAAGCAGTGTGAGTGAAAGAGTGATCAATGTGAACTGTATTCTCCTCATGCCCTGTGGTGCTGCTACAAAACTGAGTCAAAGGTCTTTTTATAGCTACTCTGTGCAGATAATCCTCCCTGAGGAGATACACAGCATTAAGAGGAAGGATTGTTGGATTGCTGGGGTATGATGTATATAAACATACATACATATGTTTGACAGTTTGTAGTGGGGTTTTTGTTCTCCGCACTGCAGAGAGATAGAAGCATATGACAGCCATTTGTGCTAATTATGTTTTCCAAGCACATATTTCATCTACTGCTCACTGTTCCCTGTCCGCACTTATCATACCCCCCTCCTCCCTGTTCATTCAGCCCCCTGCTTTAATTCTCTAAGTCCGTGGCACTAGCTTGTCTATTACCTTCATTTAAAGCTCGGGGAGAGAAGTGAAATAATAGGAGTTTTATCAGCTGTTAATCCAGTATGGTATTACTTTGAGCCTATGGACTCCACGGAAATGAGCATGAAGGATATGAGCTGTTAATGCCACTTCCCCAGACAGACTGCTGTGTTTCTTCACATTCATCTATAATGGTTTCATCTCTCATCCGTTGACTCTATCACCTTGTCACAGTAAGGTGGGGCACAGAGGTTGAAGCGGAGGAGGGACAAGAAGCTTCACATTGAAAACAGTTCGTGCATTTTATCGAAAAAGAATATAGGAGGTGAACAGACTCATTCAGATGGATTTACTGCTCAATCCCAGGCAGATTGAATCAGTCGTTCCTTAAATATTTCAGATATTTCGGAGTCTCAGTCAGGCTTTGAAGTTCTGAAAAGAGAATGACACAAGGCTCTGTGAACTCCGCCAGATGGTGATGACACGCGTTTGTGAGGGATGAGATGGATTTCCTAAGGTCATGGGTGACGACAGTTCACCCTCGCAGCAATCGAGGCGATCGCTCTTTCCCGACCCCCCCCTGTGTGCGCCGATTTCTGGAAGTTGGTGGGTAAAATATGCCTGTTTGTGTGCGTGTGGAGTTTCACAGGTGCACAGCTGCATCATTCGCTGGCTCGAGTGTGTCCAAACAGATGCCGCAGCTTGTCTGTGTGGGTTTTTCTGGGGGTGACTGGAGAATTCTGGCAAAGTGGAAATTGCAGATGCCTCGGATTGCACGCTGGATCAGGAAGGAAATTCCTGCAGGACAGAGAATCGTCAGTGAGAGCCCGTGAGACTGAGTTGGCATGGTGTCTGTGGTGAGCACAGGCAAACAGCATCCTCAACCTAGGCACGTAGACACACACACACACACACACACACACACTCACACAAAGAGACCAGAGATTTCAAACCTGGATCCAATCCAAAGCTGTGGTGATGAGTGTACATGGTGACTGCTGTTTATCTGCAGGCTGGGGTGATAATCTGCTCTCATGACTCCCCTGAGACTCTAAACCGTCTCCTGTGCATTAGAGTCACGGTTTGCCGGGGTCACAGGGGATGGAGGTATGAGCGGTTTGCAGAGAGCAAAAACGAGAGATAAGTTGTGGAAAAGCAGAGCCTCTGGGAAAGGTTGACTACCTTGGGATTTTTACAGCAGAGTAGATCCGAAGCCTTCAATCTCTTCAGTTCAGATGCACTTCAGCATTACAATCGATACAACCTGTCTCTACAGAATATAGTCACGATATTTTGCACTTGACCCTTAGTCTCCATTAATGCAAGCAAGGAGAAGTAGTCGAAATATTTGTCCGTTTCTGTCTCTTGTATTCCTTTTCACATGTGTACTACACTCCAGAGAGCTGTAGTCCATGCAGAAGTCTGGAGCACTGATGATGAGGGATTGATGGTGTTTTTCTTGCTGAACAGAATTCCTCAGCATCACACTGTTACCCGCTCAGCTTAATTGTCTGCATTACGATAGCAGTCATGTCGGCCCTGGAGGGGTTCTGTATTCTATGGCTACCCGCTAACCATACATTATCCTTCTCATTACTTAGCTACTTCCCCAAGGAACAAACATGTACCTATGTATACAGTTGTTAAAGAAAAGTCCTGGTGATTCCATGGCAGTTCTTCTACTCCTGAGCTCTGTGGTTGACGCAGCGTTAAAATCAAACAAGACAAATGTGCCAGTTTTGAACTCTGTCGCTATCTTCACCACTGCTCAAAGGTTTTTTAAAGGTTTTGCGAGGACTATCCTTCTGAAGTGGATTGTTGGAATTGATAGTGTTTTTACAGGACGAAGACTGAACTTCCCATGAGCACTTGTGCAAACACACTGTCATGACAGCATTGCTCTTAAACAGGCACATCTTAAAGGAAAGTGAATGAAAATCCAATTGATGTTTTTGTTCAAGACTTTTTACTGGATACAACTGGTGTGGTCATGTATCTTTCAACAGTTACATCGGCCTTTTGTGTGTAACATGACAACAAGCAAACTTTGTCAGTTTACAACATAGTTAAGTAACCAGTTTTATTTAGTGTTCCTCACAGCCCAGTGCTCTGAGACATGTCCATAATGTGTCACGTAAGTGAATCCTGGTTATGGTTCCTACCAGTGCACATCTACAAACTACAACCTCACCAAGCAAAGCAAATATAACCTGGCTCTTCATTTTATTTGATAGACTCTCAGGTTTGAACAGAATAGAGCAGTGTAACTGCTGCATGTGGGTTGGAACAAGCATTATTGCTAACAGCTAAACCCAGATTTTAGCCTTTAGCTCTGATTGGCTTACCATGAAACTGTGCTCTACTTTCAGCCAATCATCACCACTCATGTGTCTGTCACCCCTTGCCCTCACCAAAGACAGTGACCATAGGGTGACCATATTCTAA
Source organism: Thalassoma bifasciatum (assembly GCA_008086565.1). Classification (NCBI taxonomy): domain Eukaryota; kingdom Metazoa; phylum Chordata; class Actinopteri; order Labriformes; family Labridae; genus Thalassoma; species Thalassoma bifasciatum. Next base: position 9,247 of record RPOG01002358.1, read on the forward strand.
AAACCCCAAAAGAGGACACACTACTCTGCCTCTTAGAAATATACTGCAAAAATACCTAAAGATGCTAAAAATAAGACAGTAGCTCTGAAAACCACACAATGATTTAAAAAAAAAAAACAGTTTGAATTGATGTTTTTGGAAAGTTAACCGTGACGTAACGCCTCACATCATGCTTCAAATAAAAAAAAAATTAAAAAAAGGAGGCAGCTGATTGCTCAAATATATGTGCAAAAAATACAAATAATGTCTCAAAACTTAAAAAATTGAACAAAATTTTAAGCCATTTAAATTGAAAAGCTTGAAATGGAAACTCATACAGCTTACTCATCGGTGCCAGCTTTGTATACAGAACACACTGCTTCACATCTGTCCTGACCACAATGAAAGAACGTAACTTTTTCTGCAGTTTGTCTGTAAAAGTGCATTTATGATTTGGCATTTTCTGTTTGAAGGAAAAGCACAATCAGGGCCTGTTTTCAGCTTTGACCTGAGTGAAAGAGCAGCCTGGGTCTTTGGTGTCATGCTCAACATCTTGAATGGTACCTTGGTATATACTCAGTGTCCTTTTGGGGCACTTCATTATACATTTCAATGGTATGTAGAGCAAGCTGAGCAAAACCCAGATATTTTAGGTGATGTGATAAAATCCCCCTGGACACAATTTGGACCACATAAAAGGAGGACATGTCCGGGCAAAAGAGGACATTTGGTCAGTCTGACTGATTAACACAGAAACACTCAGATATACCGAACACTGCTCCTCGTGGACGCTTCTCCCCCCTCCCTCTTCTAAACCAATTTCAAGTTATGAGAGCACGCCAGACACATATGATCTATTGCTGTGAGGTTCACATGTGAAAAGCAATTACAGACACTTTGGGGACCTTCAACTCTTTGAATCGTCTGGAGAGAGTAGGATTTCATGTGTGAAAGGGCTTTAGCTTTTGAACACCAAGAGATGACACTCAGTGACTCACCTGCTGGACAGAGTCACATACTGAGCGTTTACTTTGTCTATTACATGGATGTTTGCTTCTTCACAGTTGGTGTTTAACTCGTGTTTTTAAAAGCAAAGTATCTGCAGCGCCAGGTTAGACTGCGTAGGATGAATTGGAATTTGATGCCGAAAACCTGGCAGTGGGTTGGCAGTGGGGATGGGGCTGGGATCAACATGCAGCTGCGGAGCTAACATGGATGAGTGGTTACATTTTCTCACCCACAGTCTGCAGGCTGCAGGCTGCAAACCCCCCTGTGCAAGCAGATATGTGCAATTATAATGCATTTTATATCATGGTGACTTCATTGAATACTTTGTTGAACTGAAACATCATTATGCATGTGGAGTGAGCTCACAGTCGATAGATATCTTACACGTGCAGGAGTAATGTGCTCCATACAAATGATCACGCAGAATGGGATCTCCATAATTGGACATCATCTCATTTAACAGTATTTAATGACTTGTTCATTTTCTGCTAGCGCTTCACAATCTCATAAGTCTTTATTTTTGCATCCTGCATCCCCTCTCCTCTGGATCCATCTGTTTATTTACCTCCCACACATGAACTCATCTCAGACACCAGGACCGTGGAGGATTGAGAAAAAGGGAAAAACTGCCTGAAAGGAGAAACATTTATCTCAGACGATATCATTATTATCAACATCTTTCTTACAGTCAATAAAGTTTACAACACAAGTCGCTGACCTCGAGATATGTAGCTGCTAACCCTGAAATGAGATAAACATATTTTACTTCACTCTTTAAGCTGCAGATACACAAAACACACAAAAAAACACAAGCTCTTCTTTGTCTCAACGCTAAAATACAGTTACAGGCGTGACGGCGCAGTTTTGTCTCAGTGCTGCTGGATTCAATCCCCTGCCCTGCTCACCCTTAGTGTCAGAAAACAGGGATAATGGAAAGCATTTAGCACTTAAGCAGCTCCTTCTGTCTTGATGACGAAGCAGAACTTTGCTGCAGGGTGTACAAGCTGCTCTTAATGTTTGGAGATTTGTTTTCCTTTCTTCGCCCAATGAGAAGCTAATCGTCGATAATCACAACAAGCCTGCCTCGGGGCCTTCACACAGCATCTCCCTCTTCTCCTAACTCTGCGTACCCACTCTGCGTATTCCCCAATGAGAAAGGCGCGACATATTCAGCAAGAAACGACAGCTTACAGGCCGTTTGGAGGAGCGTGCTTTCTCTTACAGACAAAACATTTGCTTTGTTTTTTTCCCGAGGAGTAAAACTGTTAAGGACGAAGCCACGGAATGTTTTTCGCTTATTTGTCAAGCCAGTTAACCATAAAAAAATCTTTGTTCAATTAAGTTTTATTCACAGTTTTTGTTTGCGCCTTCTGCTGTTTTTTCTTCTTTGTGAGTCTTGCCTGACAAGATTTTAATTGGCTTGTTTTAATTCTGATCTGGCTCCTATGGCTCCATCCATCTCCGGTCTGCTGCTCGAAGGAATCCTGCAAAGCACATGCACAGAGTCACACACTCTGTGAGGAGAAAAAAATGAGCCTTGTTTATTTGGTTCTAACCAGCAGCATTAAAAACATCATGAGTTGTTCAACTCCAATGAAGTTGGGACAGAGTAGTAAAACAGAATACAATGATTTGCAAATCCTTGTTAACCTTTATTCAATTGAATGCACCATTTACATGGTATATTTATTCTTCAAACTGATAAACTTTACTGTTTATTGGGAATATTCACTCATTTTCAATTTGATGCCTGCAATAGTAGGTTCCTGGGAAAGTTGAGGAATGCTGAAAAAACACCTGTTTGGATCATTCCACAGGTGAACAGGTTCATTGGAAACAGGTGAGTGTCATGATTGGGTGTAAAATGACCATCCCCAAAAGGCTCAGTCATTCACAAGCAAAGATGGGGCCAAGTTCAACACTTTGTCAACAACTGTGTGAGTCCAACAGTTGAAGAACAACGTTTCTCACAAAAAAATGCAAATGATTCAGGGATTTTATCGTCTACAGTTCATAATATCAGAAAATATTCAGAGAATCTGGAAAAATCTCTACACAAAACCAACACTGAATGCCCGTGACCTTTGACCCCTCAGGCAACACTATTTGAAAAACCGACATCATTGTGTAAAGGATCTTACCGCATGGACTCAGGAACACTTCAGAAAACCATTGTCAGTTAAAATATCACTACATTTACAAGTGACAGGTCAAACTCTACCATGCAAAGACAAAGCCATACATCAACAACAGACAAAAACACCATCGCTGGCTTCTCTGACCCTGATCTCATCTGAGATGCATGGACACAAATTGGTAAAGTCTGCTGTGGACTGATGAGTCCACATTTCAATTTGTTTTTGGAAATCATGGATGTCCTGTTCTTCAGGCCAAAGAGGAAAAGGACAATCTGGACTATTCTCAGCGCAAAGTTCAAAAGCCAGCATTTGTGATGGTATGAGCAAGTGTTAGTGCCTGTGGCATCACGAGTAACTACCACATCTGTGGAGGTAGCATTAATGTTGAAAGCTACATCCAGGTTTTGGAGCAACACATGCAAGAGGTCCCTGAGTATTTCAGCAAGACAATGCCAAGCCACATTCTGCACGTGGTACAACAGCATGGCTCTGTAGTAAAAGAGTGCAGGTACCAGACTGACCTGCCAGCAGTCCAGACCTTTTGCCCACTGAAAATATGTGATACATTAGTCGCAAAATAACACATCAAGCAAGAATGAGAAAGAATTCCAGCTACAAAGCTTCAACAACTTGTTCCCTCAGATCCCAAATACCTGTTGAGTGTTGGGAAGAAGACAGATGAAGTAACACAGTGAGGAACTTACCCCTCTTCCCACTTTTTTGGAACGTGATATAGGCATTCATTTTAAAACAATTGACTAAATGGGGAAAGAAAAAAAAGGTAAAATTTATCAGTCAAAAATAATTATCTTGTCTTTGTAGTGTATTCAATTCAATACAGGTTAAAAAGGATTTCCAAATTGTTGTATTCTGTTTTTATTTACATTTTACTCAACACCCCAACTTAATTGTAACTGTGGTTGTAAAATGCTAAGCACTGTTGCGTCCCCGTGCGTGTGATGTGTGCACACGCGTGGGGCATTGTGTGTTGAACCGTTGGGCTTTTACAGATAAATGATGCTGTGTGAGCTGACAGGCGGGCTGATGACATGGAGCAGAACTGTCATAACTCTTCCTCACCAGCACATAATGAACCCTGGCCCCCAGCTGACCCCTGAACCCTTTTCTAACAGCGGCGGCGTAAGCGTTTGTGCTCCTGCACTGGGAATCACAATACTGAGGAAAGTAAAGAGCGGAGGCAGTCATTGTCATCTGGATTGTCTCTTACGGACGAGCTGTGAATGACCTGTTGAAGCTGCTGATTGCCTCCTTCACGGGAGAAAACACAGAATGGAAATGTGAAACAAACTAAACGTAGGAAAAGAAAAAAAAAAAAGAAAAACATTATTACTCTCACCTTGATAGACCAAACTCAATTTCCACTCTGTTCAATTCCAAAAGTGAGTATTTGCTCTGAACTGAAGCTTTCCCCTCTCTCCATGTAGAAAAGTAATTGCATGGTTAAAGCTGTCCATTGAATCCCATCTTGCCTCTTATGATTCAGCTTCTGCAGGGACCTTCAGGCGTATATCTCATCACTCAGCAATGCCACGCAGTTTGGCCCCCCTCCAGAGCTTACAGTAGCTCCCTCATAGCCTCCCAACTTAACTTCCACACACATCAGCCTGCAATCAGCCCGGCCCAGCCACCCACCGTCTTAAATTACGCAGAAATTCACAGTGATAAGTACCTGAGCTTTACTGATGCAGATTTCTGATGAAAGTTGTGTGGGCTGGCAGAAATACAGGCCCGGGATTGAACAGAGTTGAGGAAAGCATCAAAAAAGTTAAGCCTCGAGATCCCCCCCCGTTTCCCGTTTTTCATTTCACATCCCCGTGGTGCCAGGAGATCGGTGTGTGTGAGCCTGCGTGTGTGTGTGTTGTAAGGCCGTGCACGTGCTTCACACTCCATGCAAGAGGATCTGTTTTGGAGCCTTTCCAGCATTCCTGGGCACAAGCGTCATGCCCTTCATGCCAAATATTACTCTGAGCCGCCGCGTGAAGAGGCGGAACTGGATGAGACCGAAGCGCAACGCCGGTGCAAAAAAAAAAAGACGAGGGACCCCGGTGTCCGATCTGAGCGGCGTGCAGCTGTCGAGGATTTTCGGAAAGTAAAGTTTTCTTCCCCTTCGGCGCTGTAGAGCAGGATTAATCCAGGACAGCACTTACAGCGGGGATGCTTCCTCTGAGAAACCGTGTCATGTGCCGGAAATGTTGGCGCATAGAGATAGATCTGAGCAGACAGATATGGAGGGACAGCTGTTAGGTGCAAATGTTCTGTGGTGGAAAAGAGAGGAGGAAAGAGGAGAAAGAGAGAGGAGAGGAAGGAGGGGAAAGGTATGCAGAGTCATTTATATAGATGATGGTCTTTTGAATTACCCTTAGTGTGGTGTTAGCGCAGCCGAGTCAGCAGTATAGTAACTGCAGCATACACTTTATTTCCTCCACCTTCTGAAGTGCAGGGTTGAAAAGCAGAGACGCGTTTTTGAACCTCAAGGCTTCGTGACGAAACAATCGATAACCTGTCAGCCCCGCAAACTGAGGAGTGATCACTCCATTTCTTCCGGATGTGCTCTGTTCCACATCCTGTCGTTTCAATTTCTCCGTCCACCTTCCTTAAAACTGTACGCGGAAAGGAGATTAAGCAGTGTTGTGTCTAAATTCATGTGTACGAAGCAGGCAAACACAGATGGAGTGTGAAACGGATGAAACACTGTGTAGCATGTTGTTCATAATCCTCACGGGGCGTTAAACCGGGGATGGCATGATACACGGAGGAACAGGCCAGCTCGCAGACAGCACGCTTCACACTCATTTCAGTAAATGGACGTTTGGCATCTCTTCCCCATAAATCTGTGAAATCAGTCCAATTAGATGCAGCACGGCCTGGTTTGGTATCACCAGGCAGACGCTGTCCATGTCAATGAATTGTTTCCTCTTCTAATAATTGGCTTTTCATCCATTCATCTCACATGAGTCATTATTGACTCTTCAGACTTGCAAAGACAAACTTTTTCCTCTTCATTTGTCTTGCAGCGTTGCGTTCAGGAAGCGCTTGTCCCTCTCAGTTAGAGGAAAGCCAGCCGCTCTCAGCTGACTCGCCGCTGTGTGCCAGCGCTGGCAGACAGCGCCTCATTCACAGCTGTGTGAGCTCTGTGTGCGCCACAGCTGCAGGGCTCCGCTCGCTCCCATGAGACAAATGATACCCCATTACCACACACAGCAGAGCAGCGGCTTTTCAACGCCTCTCCCCCGCTTTCTTATTAAAACAAGTTTATTTGTTCTGAGGTCCCACATATCATACTTCCAGTCCGTGAAAAAAAATAACAACACACACACTCTTTGAAAGCATAAGTGTTCCCCTGAGTTTGAGACCAGATATTTTACATTCTCCATTCGTCTCAGCTCGGAGAAAAAGAGGCCTGTGTGTGTCGAATGCCAAGGTCAGCTTAGCTCTCTGGTTGGATCTTCAGGAATTGTGTTTGAATGCTAACATGCAAACACCCACAAAGCTGTGAGAAGTCTCTGTGTCCACAGTGTATAACTGAATGTCATGTATGTGTCTCATGATGGCACACATGAGAGCGCATTTACTCCACACACACATGCTCCACACGCTGTGTACGGATCAGAACGGGGTAAAGGGCCACAGATGGTAAATATAGCTCTCAGGGAGTGAGTGATCACATCTCCAGCCAAATTACAGTCTGTTTATAGCTATAGGAACATTACTAACTCTGCTGTATGCTGCGTGATGACCACAAACTAGCATCTATCTCCTGAGGGTGACTTACTGTGGAAATGTTTCGCTGGATAAATGCTGACAGCCGCTCTGTTTTTCCACGTCCAGTGTTTAGAGTTGGCTGTCCAGTTGGCTATCAGCAATCCCCCCAGGAACAGGAAGGAGGGAAGTTCATAATGATGCTGCATAATTATATTTGTCTTGTTACACAGTGCGTCAATGGGGCTCTAATTAATTCTGCTTGCTAATGGGAGGAACAAACTATCTTGTTTTTCGCCTGCTGTGTCACTCTTTGGTTAATCCAGCTTTCATTTCGAACAGCGGTTGGTTCACTTTTGCTCTATTGATCACTCTGTTTTTTCCGTCTTCCTCTTGTTACGGCTCTGTTCCCTTATTATCTATCCGTCCTCTCTGTCTGTCACAATCAAATGAACATAATGCTCACCTCCCATCAGCTCATGTGTCCCGTTGTGTGTGTCCTTCCTGATATACAATCTGCTTTTTACTCCTGCCTGACCCAGGTCACTGACATTACATCTTTCAATAGAAGCTGGAAACCTTTTGACCCTGTGAATTACTCTCATCCTCGTCTTTGGATCCACTATACACGAGAACAAAAGAGCTACAGATAGTAGAGTCAAAGAAACTCTACACGCCTTTCATGTATGCACAGCTATAAATTTATAGAAACTGTCCAATGTAGCTTCACACAAGTTTCTGACAGTGTGATGTGTTTTCTGTTAGGTGAGTGTGGTGAGTGGCAGCGTTTGGTGCAGTTTCAATTTCATGGATCACAATTCTGCTTATCAAGTCCTGGTTATGAAAAGTTCTTTCTTCATTGAACATTATTCTTTCTTTACATCGACTGAAAATTACAAACCTAAATGATTGAATGAAAGAAGGATATGAGTAAAACACACAAGAATATAAACCAATGTTAATGTGTATAAGGCATTTTGCATACTTAACCTTTAACACCTGAGCCTCAAAATACCTGGACTTTTTTTTGCTTATTTTGACTATAAAAAGGTCAGAAAATATCCTGTGAGTAAGTGCTTTGACTCATTTCTTCTGGAGTACTTGGACGTTTTAACATCTGGGAGGTATTTTGAATTTGCTGCATGTTATATGAGAGTAAAACAGTTGAAACTGAAGAAAAAAGAACTTGTTCATTAAATTTGTTCAACAGCTTAACAATATAAAACGAATGCACAATAACATTTATGTGTGTATTCTATAGCATAAAGGTCTCTGACAGCATCACCAGAGCCTCCAGCATCTCACAGCTTCTCCCTCTCTTTGCACTCAAGCCACTTGAGGATGGCTGCTCCTCATCATGAGACAAAAACTGAAACTGAAAGTAGAGATGAAAGAGATTCAGCGACTCACGCACACTGTACGGAAAAAACAAGACATGGTACATTGTTTTACAAAGGTTAACACAAAGTACAAGCCTCAGTCGTGCTTACATTGCAAAGGAGACTTAGAAATATATTACATGCACTATATTACGCGATGCGGGAACTCATTAGCACAAATGTAGTACAAACACAGCTTACTTCTTATTATAAACACTGAATTATGCAAATATTGTCCAAATAAGACTTAGTATGCTGTTATAAAACATAACCACTCAATACACACGTCAATCTACACACACTATAACATATGTAGAGTAAAAAGAGTTATATTCAGCCTGAAATTACTCCCACTTAATGTTACCTTTTTTTCACATGAAGTTGCTCCCTCAGATGTTTCTTTTGTCTAGGAATCATGTGAAGTTGATTTTTACTGTTTGGCATATTTTGGACAAACTCAGTTTGTTTTTTTCTGTGCTTTCCTTTTATCTATCTGCTCAGCACTCTCTGTATACTCAAAATCTTCCTTAGGTGCCTGAGTGAAATCACTGTAATAACCACATATTTGCTGAACAAGCAACATTTCAGCTTTTGACAGACTGTTGGCATTTTCCTTATTCACAAAAAAAAAAAAAAACATTCTGAGTGGTATGGTGCCAGCATATACTACAAGGGTAAAGGGTGAGACTCTGGTAACTAAATGACAGTGTCATCTCTCCTCCACAAACCTGTCTACTACACATAGACCTTAACCCACTGTATCCACTTTCATCTCAAGAGTGAACAGAGTTTCTGCTCCAAGAGCCTGAACTGCTTGGAGGAACCACAGGTGGAAAGAAGCTCTCTGAACTCATGTCTGATAAAATATGTTTGTAATATTTGTAAATGTCACAAGTTCACCTCTGTGTAGTTAAGAGCTATGTTGTGTGTTCTGCCAGAGTGTGACAAGGGCTTACCTACTTCAGCGTGTTGAAATAAGTGTCATAACAGATGTGTGTCTTCTGAAAGTAATGAAAACTCTGACAGAGAAAAATGAAGGAATTTGAAAAGGAGCACTCAACTCATTTATTATAGTGGTGACCAAAAGTAGGAAAACACTTGGCAATTTTTAATATTAGGTTTCAGTCGTTTTTGTTGAATTAGCCATTTACATACCAGTAAAAGAAATTAGATATCTACAAAGTATACAAAGATATCTACATCTACAAATCATAAGAAGATTTGGGTCAGTTTCCTGATAAAGTGGAATACTGAAAAAGATGGCTCCTCAAGTCTGGACCTCAACACCATCTGATATAATAATTCTCAATTAATACACTGCCTGGCAAAAAAAAAAAAAAAAAAATCACCATCAATAAGAAGGTTGCATGCTTTAATATTTTGTTGGACTGCTTTTAGCTTCGATCCCAGCAACACATTTGGTGTAGCTTTGTTTAAATAAGCTTCTGGGGTGTCACACGATTTATTTTCATCTAGTGTTTTATTAATTTTTCACTAACATCTTGTATTGATGATGGGAGAGTCTGCACAAAGTTTTCTCCAGCAAGATTCTTAATGGGGTTAAGGTCTGGACTCTGTGGAGGCCAATCTATGTGTGAAAAGCATGTCTCATGCTCCCTGAACCACTCTTACACTGTTTGAGCCCCATGAATCCTGGCATTTTCATCTAGAAATCCATTGATGGAATAACCTGGTCATCCAGTACATTCAGGTAGTCAGCTGACCTCATTCTTTGGGAACATAGTGTTGCTGAACCTAGGCCTTAGCAACTGCAGCAACCCCAGATCATAGCATTGCCCTCACAGGCTTGTACAGTAGGCACTAGGCATGATGGGTGCACCACTTCACCTGCCTCTTTTCCTACCCTGATGCGCCCATCACTCTGGAACAGGGTAAATCTGGACTCATCAGACCACCTGACCTTCTTCCAATCCTCCAGAGTCCAATCTTTATGCCTCCATGCAAACTTAAGCTGTTTTTCCCCGTATAGCCTTACTAATAAGTAGTTTTGTTAAGGCTACACAGCTTTTCGGTGCCAGTCTCCTGAGTTCACTGTGCATTGTGCATGTGGAGATACTTACTTTCACTATTAAACATACTCTTGAGTTCTACTGTTGTTTTTCCTTGATTTGAACGTTAAAAGGATCACCAATCAAAATTATTCAGGATTTTTTTAAGGCCACTATTTTTTTTCCCTGGGAGACGATGGTTTCCCACCATCCTTCCAGTTCTCTTTTATGTGTTGGACAGTTCTGAACTCAATTTAATTAGTTTCAGCATTCGTCTGCTTAGAAGTTTTTGCTGAACAACATCCTTTCCACAACCACAGGATGTGTCTGTCTTCATGTTTTTTTGTTGTTTTTTTTCCCCCCAGAAATATAAAGTTACTCATTGCATCAGCTGAGTTTAAAACACTTGTTGCCAGCTGAAAGATAATTCCCTATGCAGTAATTATCCAATACGAGGCTTTTACCCATTTGCTTAGTTAGATCCAGGTGGTTACTTCTTTTTGGCCAGGAAGTGTGTGTTGGCACTATGTCAAATGTGTTGCTGGAACTGCTGCAAAAGGTGAACACACCAAATATTATTGATTGGAGTAGATATAAATTAAATAACTCACCTTATCTGATATGTATTGTGTTCAATGCAACCATCTTCTAGTGCCATGATCATGAGTTTGAGGCCAAAAAACGGTCAATACCTTTATGTAAATCTGGCAATTTTGGTCACCTCTGTAAACAGTGAAAAGAAGGGGGAAAAAATACAGCTTACAGGGAACAAATGGTTTCTTTTAGGATGGGAAACAAAAGAGAATTTTTAATGATTTCAGTCAGAAGGAGCCTGTAACGAGTATCGACTGAGACAAGATGGTCCTGGCAGTAACAGAAAAAACTTTTTTGTAAACTGCAGAAATTTCATTGAAGTTTTATCCTCAATTGTTTAGAAACCAAAAACATGCATGCCCTGTCAAATTCAGTCTGGGATATTTGACAGTTTTAAATGTAACCAGTTGTTTATACCTAAGCTTTGAATGAAGCAGATGAGGAGAGTGAGTTGTTTACAACATAGTGATGGACACAGCAACAGAGCCACACTCTCTGGTGACACTCATTGTGTTTATGACAATGTAGGGTGTAAACAGACGGATGTGCAAACATCTCCTCTGCGCTCAACTGTTTTTCTCTCTTTAACCTCAGACGCTTTTATTCACCCTGTTATTAGTCCCTCCTCTGAGCTCACACTGAATTTCCCTTTTTTTTATCCGCTGTGTTCTCACATCCACCCACTTCCACTTCAAAATACATTTTACACAGAGGTTGGCAAGAAAAGTGCATGTAAAGCCAAGTACAAACATTTAACTTTCTGTGTTCGCACATTAACACATAGTTCACCCTTAGATACCAGGAAGTCTTCATGAGTTTGTGAATGTAACTGGAGTGAGTCATTTCTTCTCTGTTATGACTTTAACTGACTGAGAGGGAGGATGAATCTTGTGCACTCACCGCGCTGTCAATCAAGCTCAAAAGACTCAAACATTGTCCGAGGACAGACATTGACTTTGGAAGTCCCCCAGTCTGAACCATCTCCAGTTTCTGCAAAAACATTTCAGCCCTTCTCAGAATTCAGAAAGACAAACCTTCAATAGATTTTTCAGGAACTGAAGACATATCAAACTTCCTGCGTTGTCCTTGAAGAGAACGTGACATTGCGACTCAGGAATATGTTTTTGGCACTGGCAGAGGGCATTGTCCTTCAGTGAGCTCATGCAACAGCTTCTACTACACCCAGAGAAACTTTAGCCACCATTCCTCACAGTAAAATGGAAATGAAGCAGCGGCTGTGCCCTCGTAAGTCATCCTGCGGGGAGAAAAGTGACCCCTCTTGTGCAAGATTGAGGCGCTAAATCAGCCTGCAGACAACTCCTGCTCCTCTCATCTTAAGGTGCTCGCAGAGAAACATCACTCACGCTGGAGAGCAAATGCAGCACTTTGATATTCTGTGTACCTTACCTTGGCCATGCTGCTCTTTGTTCCTAAGTGTTTTTTTTTTCTCTCTCTTTCTCCTACGTCTATTCGAGTTTGATCTCAGTAGTGTACTTGACAGACGGCATTGAGATATAAAGAGGATTGCATACTGAAATAGGAAGTACGTTTCCATTTAAAACACTTTGATTTACCTGAACACGTTGCCCTCAGCTGGTATTGTGGCGTTCTGCTGCACCAAGCAAGGTCACGCTTTCACAGCTTTATTGTCATGAGTGAAACTCAGACCAGCTGGCCCCGACGATGTCTCCGTGAAGAAATCACAGAGACATCTTTAGTGTACTGCTGTGAAAGCTGCTGTAAGCAGTCCCCGCCCGAGGTTGCCTTGTGGATGCTTTTCAAATTTTAATAACAACCCCGGGCTGTTTGGACACAAGTTTTCATATTGCTGTTTTATGGTTCGAATAAGCTTGTTTCTCAAGGACATTATAATTCATGGAGCTGGATGCAGGGGTAAAAAGAGAGGGTTTGTGGGAGGAAGAGGAGGAGGATGATCTCAGGTTGTCAGATTTGTTTTAATGAATGAACTCGATGATAATTCAAACAAGTTCAGTGACAGAAAACTTTGTGTTTGTATTTTGCAGACTTTGCCAGTCCTCAGCCTGAAGTGGTGACAGTTTCTCTTCATACTCCTCGCCTTGTTTGTAAGGTAAGACTTTAAACCAGCCAGACACTTTTCTACCTGCTGTGACAATATGTTTACGGGACTCAAAAGGCCACTGCAGGCGGCTAATTACCTTGTAGCATGAGACAGCACTTCTCCTAAGCACCTCCTGGGTTTCTCAGTGTTTATGTGATCAGCTCCCTCAGATGAAGAGGCTCTTTAGCTTAAACTTAAATGCTTCTTTAATGTCAGCCCACGTCGCTGAAAGGACTTCTCCCTCTTCAGGGTTAATTAAGACGATAATGTAGCATGACAGATTATCTTGTCCGGACCACAGTAGACCTTTGTTGATGTGAGTCTGAGTCCGTCTCTCTGGAAGTGTGAAGGGGCCACACAGCTAACCGCCCACATCTCCTCGCCGCACGCTACCTGCGCTTCAAAGAGAAGGCAGGCTCAAAGGGGCTAACTAAAATTAGCGGGGTAACAGATAACCTGTGCCTTGAGATCAAAGCGGGGCTGAACTGTCGGGCTCTTCAACGGCGCCTGTGGTGACAGAGCCACTAGAAGGAGGAATGCAGAGACACAGAGATGGGCAGGGAGAGAGTGAGGCTGCGATGCTATTCATGCATGGGAATGAGTGTTCAGGAGGCCCCACGTTGAGGTGTAAAGTTCCATGGCAGGAGATTATTCATGGGGCCGTTCATTGAAGGGTCAAGGTTTTGTGTGTTGCACATGATGCTCTCACTCCCTCTGAGTATTCAGACACTGAAACATTGCGCTTAAGGCTTAACGGGGCAGTCACCAGAGTGTTTGATCACTGTTCTGGGCCATAGGAAGCTTTTTTTCAGTAACATTTCTCTGTCGTGTTTCATAAGCCGGAAACTCTGGTAGACGTCTCATTAGCAGCAGGAATCAATCAAGAGTCCATCAAGAAGGGGCGCAGAATGGCCTAGTTGTTTGAGTCGTGCACCATGGGGTCTGCCCTCGAGCGGGTGGCCGGGGTTTGAATCCGACCTGCGGCCTGTTTCCCACTCTCTCCCCCTTTCCTACTCTATCCACTGTCCTCTCTCCTATCCAATAAAGGCATAAAAAAGCCAAAAAATAACTTAAAAAAAAAAGAGTCCATCAAGTGCATATCTGGTCTCATGCCAAACTCAGGCATAAATAAGTTGTCGTAACATCTTTCTCATCTTCACAGACCCAATTCCTAACATTATTACAAGAAGAAGATGAGAAGTTCCTGACTCAACTCTTTACTTTACCCAACATCAAGATGGGATCAGATTTAATCTCATCCAAAACAAGAAAAAAATCCTTTAATAGACAGAAATCTCAAGCAGAACCAGACTCATTAGATGGAGATCTGCTGAGATTGGTTGGGGTCAGGAGGGAGACGCAAAAAAGGAGACGATAGACGATAGTAGTCATTGTGTGTGTGATATTTACAGGGACAGCAAGGTAATAATGACAGACTAATCCCAAAACAGTCAAAGTCTTTAATAGCATTCATGATGATCATGATGGTGATGGAGTTGGACCATGGTTTTTAGGTAGTGTCTATGCTAAAATTAAAATGAACACCGTAACAGTGATCATTGTGGTGAGACATATATTAATAGCTGTAGCAGCTGGAGTCTGGCAGGTCCACAGCAGGAGGCTGTCAACAGCTATGAACCTGAGGAACCAACAAGACAAAAGACCTCAGCGACTCCCAGAAAGATCTACGGTCAGTTACCTCAATGGACAAAACAGAACTAGCAATTCACACTGAGTTGGCCGAAATGCAGTTTGTAGTTAGCAGTGTGTGAAAAGAATAGACTGTACATTTGTTGCCAAAAACACTCAGATGTCCTACTGAGTCAGAAAAAATTCTCTGGATATAATGGTCTACTCTACTATATATACTGTTTCCACGATGTGCTGTGCTTATGTTTTTCTACTTGTGTTTTTGGTGGGTGGCACTTAGTTTCAGGCGATCAATGCTAAACAATACTCTGTTACTTTCACACTGGAATTGGAAAGAAACATTAGTGATTCATGAAACTTCTAATCATGATAAAGGTGAATCCACCTCATCTGTGAGACCATGTCTATACTATAATAATAATAATAATAGCAATTGGAATACATTTTATTTATAAAGCACTGTTCTTAATATTCAAAGACAATACATCATTTAAGTTCATGCAAGCTAATGGTCAACCCTTACAATCCATATGTTATGCTTTGACGGTGGCCTTGCTTTATATCTCCTTTCCAAAAAACAAAAGCCAAGCCATACACTGCCTGGCCAAAAAAACAAACAAACAACAACAAAAAAAGTTGCCACCTGGATTTAACCAAGCAAATTGGCACAAGCCTTCTTTTGGAAAATGACTGCATGGGAGATTATCTTTAAGCTGGCAACAAGTTAATTAACCCCAGGTGATGTAATGAGTAACTTCTCATTTCTTAAGCAAACAAAACGAAATACACATCCTGTGGTCATGGTAAAGATGTAAGTCTGTTTAAGAAGGGTCAAACTATTGGCACCAAGCAGAAAAAAACATCTAAGATTGATGCAGAAATTACTAAATTTGGTTTAAGAACTGTCCAATGCATTATTAAAAACTGGAAAAATAGTTCAGAACCATGGTCTTGGGCGCATCAGGGTAAGAAGAGAGGGAGGTGAAGTGATGCACCCATCATGCCTAGTGCCTACTGTACAAGCCTGTGGGGGCAGTGCTATGAAAAATGAGGTCAGCTGACTACCTGAATATACTGAATGACCAGATTGTTCCAAAAATGGATTTTTGACTTCTCAATGGGCATATTCTAAAATGACAGTGCCAAGATCCATGGGGCTCAAATATTGAAAGAGTGGTTCAGGGAGCATGAGACATCTTTTCCACTCTTGGACTGGCCTCCACACAGTCCAGACCTTAACCTCATTGAGAATCTTTGGGATGTTCTGGAGAAGACTTTGTGCAGTGGTCAGACTCTACCATCATCAAAACAAGATTTTGTTGAAAAAGCAATACAACACTATATGGAAATAAATCTTGTGACACCACAGAAGCTTATCAAAACAATGCCACAGCAAATATGTGCTCCAATTAAAGCTAAATATTAGAGTGTGTGACCTTATTTTGGTGGCAATTTGTTTTTTTGGCCAGGCAGTGTATGACATTACTAAGCTGACTTTTTTGTCAACATTATACTAGTATGATGAAGACTGGATAGGTTTTATCCTCTTCACACATCTCACAAATCATATGACCACTCACTGAATAGAAAACCACAAATTCCTCTGTTTTGTTCTTTGCTGCTGTAGAAACATTGCCTCTGTGAGTTCTGAGCTCCCAAAAAATGACATCATTTTCATATTCAACTCTTTAAACACTAATTTAAACAGACTTGTGGTTATTATACTTAATTTCTACCCATTTTGTTCCGCTGAATACCTCTAAATACTAAAACCTACTTGTTATGCCCCCCCTGAGGCAACATCGTGTGGCTAACATTAATCCATAAAAAGACCCAATTAGCAGGAAATTACTATAATAATGATGATAGCTTTATTTTTATATAATCTCTAAATGATATCTAAATGTTTACAAAGTGCATTGACGGTAAAGCGCTGAGGAGATTCAGGAGAACAACAAAATAAACCTTGACAGAGAGAGGTCACTCTCCAAAACTCTCACAATGCAATAATGAAACAGTTCAAAGGATTAGGAAGAATATGGACACAATTAGCAGGATGGTGTGATGGGACAAATGGATCTTCAGATGGATAAAAAGGATTAAGTGGAAGCAGAAAAGGTTACAAGGAAGAAGAGGGTGGCAACACATCAGAGAAAATAGAGTTGAAAGCATCTTGAGCAATGGGATGAGCATGAATAAATGAAGTAATCAATAAGTGGATAAATAAGTGACAAGTAAATACACATGATCGATACATGGGATCAGGGGAGGTTTTGAAAATAGATAAATAGATTAAGAGCGTACAGATGATAAACGAAAAAAGAAGAATGATCAATTCAAATTGAAGTCACTACATTAAAATTGTACTGCAATCAAAAAGATGAAACCACGACTTCAACGATCTGAAACTGGGATTCATTCAAACATCAGTAATTAAATAATTAACCCTATTAAGACCAACCTATCAAGAAATAGTCAGAAAATTCTTTTTTTTTTTTTTTTTGGAACTGAGATGTTTATCAATCCTTTTGACAAGCTCCACAAAAAAAAGTTGCTTAATCATTTAATTCATTGTATATTTCTTGTACCATATTTTACACTGGGTAATTTTTCAAACTATTTCATTTAAGTTTTTTTTTGTACATGTGCATTTATTTCATCCAGAAAACACTTTAAAAGTAACTACTTTCATGTTTTTCTTGCTGCAACTTCTTGAAAATCAAAGGATGATTTTTTTTTTTTTTTGTGAAAATATGTGAGTGGCAATCCTCAAGATGGGAGACTATGTTTTTGGAAATATTTTGAACAGGTTTATAAAGAAACTATTTATCATTTTGATGAGATAGAGGTCTTTGAACTCACGTATCAAATATGACATGTTTGGCTTTATAGGGATAAACAGTTCAACTCAAGACTAAATGAACAAAACACACAGAAACCCCTAAAGACGAGGCATCAAGACTTCAGTCCTCAAACTAAACTCCTCACAGCAGGTCGGCCTCCTCAGGTAATCTTTAGAAAAACCTGCGGAATGAAAGTGAGCAGCGTGAGGAGGAGATTCAGGAATCAGAACCATTCATAACGCTGCATACTCTGCATTTATTTCACACATCACCAGTTATAATACTCCATTTTTTTATACAAAGCATCCTTTCATTAATTTTAGCACACCATTAACACTCCTCCTCTCGCTAATTCGTTTGAGCACACCCTTCAGTAGCATGTGGTTTTATGTTGATTCTCTAATTACAGCCGCTATCACTCACATCTAATTTTAGCTTTCACAAATCCTTAGCTACTCCTCTCATTTTTGCAGCGCTTGGGTGAAACTCTCATATTTGGCTGCTCACTTATTAAAAAAAAAACGTCCTTTGCCACAGCGTGTTCCTCTGTTTCAGTATGCTGCTCTTCTCTCACACAGTTCCCACAAGCGCTCTCAGTTTTTTGTCTCCAGCTTCTGTTTACTTCTCCCAGGTCTGCCATTCTCCACCCCTACACCACATGCCCTTGGACATCCCCTCCTTTTTCCACCCTCTACACACCTGTTCTTAGTTTTAATCAGTGTCCTTACCCTCTGTGTCCACCTGCTCACCTGCCCCTGCTAACCTCATCAGTCTCAGTACACATGAAATGGACTATTTTCTTTCGCAGAGGTTGGACTGCAAGTTTTAAGCACTTGTGAAGCTGGATATGGCAGACAAGGAGTTTTTGGAAACCATAAGCGGCTGTTCAGTTCACTCCTAGATGCCTTGCAGTCCCCAAACAGAAAGTGTTGCGTGTCTGATTCTCATGTCTTATGATATGGAGTGTTTCTTTTATGATATATTTTGCTGTATTGCTGGGATCGACTGATCTGATGCAGTGATTGTCTGAATAGACCAAAAGACTGTGCTGTGTTCCAAGCAGAAATATTGAAATATTACTTGAACCAGTATGCTTTGTGGGAATTATTCCATTGCTATACCTCAGTCCACATGTTTTTTTGGTCAGTTTAAAGTTTTGAAAGCTAATATTCTTGCCCCATTGGAGAACAACCCACTCATGAAACTTTAAAGTCATATTTATAGGCCAACAAACAAAGAGGGAGGACCCACTTGCTTACAGAGAAAAGATATTGGCTGTTTTTTGAATTTGCATACTANGACAAATGCACACTGCAATTTTTGCATAGTTTATTATTTTATTCTGTCTATTTGTTACAAGGCTAGTTGATTGTGTTCTTCTTTTATTCTCCTTTTTAATGTATATTTGTATATATATATATTTATTCTCATTTTTACGATTGGGCTTGCTCCGGGACCAGGGTAACCTAATTTCGTCCCACCCATGTTTTACATGGGTTGAATGACAAATAAAACTCCTTAGATCCTTGAATCCTTGAATATTTTAGGTGGGGTGCTTACATTGTTTACATTTTCCTATTAACGTATTTGAAATCATACGTTCATTATCAGAAGCAGCTTTTCCATCATCTCTAAAAATAAAAAGTCAATCCAATCCAGATTATTTTCAGTGAAAAACATATGGTATAACATTAAAAACCAAATATGATGAATTTTGCTGCACCATACATCCACATTTAAACACAGACGTCCTCTTCAGTTATTACAAAAGATCAGAAGTCTCCTGGTAAAAGTAATGCAGTTTAAAGTGCTGGGACCTATAATCATTTGTAGCAACTGCAGAGGATGTCCGTACGATAAATTTGCGACTTTTCAAACCCAAAAATTACTACTTTTTCCTCCAAAATTCAAAGGTTTCTGTCTGGAGAATTTATTGATTTAATATTTTTTTTAAGTTTCCTGAATATATAATAATTTAATAATAATAAAGTATAATAAAGTCAAGAAAAAATATCCATCACCTTTAATTCTGGAAACCAGAGTAGCAAACAAAACAGACCAAACAGAACTGTCATACAACATACTACATTCAAATACAGTATGCAGTGCCTTCTACATACTGCATTAGATTGTAGTATGTAGTAGGCAAATTCAAAAACAGCCACCAACTATTCAAAAGTTAAAAAAGGGGGAAAAAAAACTTAACTTGGAAAGAACAAAGTAGCAAAAACAATCACTTTCATTTTTTGTAAGTATCAACAAAATATGTTAAACATGAAGTGCTGCAAATCTGTCAAAAAATACACCGTGTGTAGAGTAACCCTCAACTCTCTAAACTTATTAGAATTGGCTGACTCACTTCACTAACATTGAACTTAACTTTCAACAAAAGGTGAAGCAATAAAGGACCTGATAAAAAAGATTGTCCTGGATTTTTTTATTTTGTCAGCCTGATCACCTCAGAGTCTGTGACACCTACTTTCCAGTCATCAGTCCCTGTCATAGTTGTATCTTGGTTGTATCCGCATCTCTACTTCAATAGGTATCATCAGCTTCGTAGATTTCTCTGTCCAGAGCTCACAGTTACAAGTCTTTAACCTCTGCTGCTTGTTTCCCCCGCTGTCCATCACTTCTCTTGTATTTTTAACTGTTTACAAACTGGAGTCAAATTAACTTGACTGCCTTCAGCGGATTAATTAAGTCTGTCAGTCAGTCTGTCTCACAGCCCTGACGTGCCATTGAGGAATAGTCGAATATGGCTGCAGGGCTATTGATCTAGTGGGATCAAGCATTTAAAGTAGAGGCGATAATAATACGGCTCAAACTGCCTGTATTTGAGCCTGTTCCTCCAACTCCTATTTCTTACCCTGTCATCTACACTGCATTATAAACAAATTGTCCTTCTTTTAGAATTTCAGTTCTTCTAGTCAACAGAGTGACTGAATTCAGAGTAATTTGATAGATTATTCATTAAACTGCCATTATTGATATACATTGCAGCATGTCTTGGACGTGTATACCCTTGTAGTACAGTGTCTTCACATGACTGATACAGCTGCTCAGCATGCGTCCTTGACGGTCATAACCAATCGTAAAGCTCTGACTCACTGCTGTGAGTTGTACCCCATGGGTTAGATGACCATCTGTGGCATCATGTGGCCTGATACGTTGATGCATCTTCATTTATATAGTGATTCTTGGACTGCTACCACACTGTGTGTGTTTTTACTACACAGGAGAGAGCTGGACAATATTGATTACACTCTCAGGATCTTTTTATGTTCTCTGTCCCAAAAGCCAGAATGGAGAAACTGGAGAAATGGCTTTTCAGTATTTTGCACCTTTGGCTTGTAACACATTGCAGAAACACAAACAGCTGGTGTCACAAAATTTTTTTAAGTTCAAATTGAGTCTTTATAACAACAGTATTATTTGTTGACCTGGTTACACAACTGACTCTCATTTAATCTTTAAAAAAAAATAAAAAATAGTGCTTTTGGTCTCTGTGTGACTGCTGACTGTCACTGCTAGGTGTCCCTTGAAAAATAAATTTTTAATTCTAATGGGACCAATCAGTTAAAAAATGCCAAACAAATAAACAAAACAAAACATGAAAAAAAAAACATCTGTTAGCAACAAATGCAAATGTAGATGATCAGGATCTGATTTACTGGTTTTAATAGAGGTATGGCTGAATGACTGACACATGACAACAAAACACAGCTTTTTTAATCACCTGTTTTTACATTAAATTTGAAAGGCGTCCTATGAGACCAAACAATTGATTTCTCCCACATGCTCTAATCTAATTGTATAGATTCTTATCTGCTATGATATCTCCAAGAAGCTATCTCATACTGCACTGAGTCACTAACATTGATTCACAGAGGGTGAGTCACTGCTAAACTAAACAGAAGAGCAATGTTCTATTTTCCATAAATTATACCACAATAAAATGTACCACAAAGTGAGAAACATGAGCACATTTTGTGAAGGTATAATGAATTAAACGCAGTATAATGTCATTAACACTCAGTAGATAGCATGTTTTAATGAATTCTACAACCCCTAGGTTTTTTGTCACCCACATTGTGCTCTGTTAGGAAACCATTTACACAAAGCTGCCTCAAAAACATAGAGTGTGATTCTGTTGTATTTAAACTATCAATCCAACATGTACATTACTCTTAGGAAAAAAATGCTCACTCTCTGGATAAAGGGGAATATTCAATAGTTGTTTGGATTTTGGATCCCACAGGTAATCAAATTTGTCTTCATGCTGCTTGGCTTTCAGCTACCTTTTTATCTTCGCTCAGACCTTTTTTTTACAGATGAAATTTTAAATTAGGATTTTTTAAATTATGTAGCAATCCAGCATAATCAAAATTAATAAGTTAACTGATACAACACAAGGGCAGGCAGATTTGTTCTTGCTGACAGCAATTCACCAGCGCCGGACAGCTAATCAGTGAAAAAATGAGACTTACCAAGGCTAAAAAACTTACTTCAACCCAGTTTGTGTGTGGGAGAAATGGTATTTGACAAACATTTAAAAAAAAATTCTCTGCTGGATAACTTGAATATATTTCTGAAATAAAAAACAAAAAAACCAAACATAAGATGCATCCAAACTTGATGGAAATAACTCAATAATTCTGGTCCATCAAGCAAAATGTATGTTCAGCTTAGTAGTATACAGTTGTGCCTAAAAGTTTAAACCCCCTTCAGCAGAATTTTCTGATCTTTCTGATCTTTATCTCAGAAAAAATGAATGGTAACACAAAATCCTTTCTGTCACTCATGGTTAGAGGTTGGGTGAAAACATTTACTAACAAACAACCGTGTTTACTCTTTTTAAATCATAATGACAACAGAAACTTCAAAAATGACCCTGTTCATTTTTTTATGCACACACACTGATTACAAGCAAATAGATCACAGATGAGGATGGTTACCTTTAGTAGACATTCAAACACATTTGTGTTCACTTTTGTGCATTTATCAGGACAAAACCACCAGAGTTGTGTAAACTTCTCAACAGGGTCATTTTTTTTTTTTTTTTTAAAAGTTATTTTTTTGGCTTTTTGTGCCTTTATTATATAGAGGAGGACAGTGGATAGTGTCGGAAAGGGGAGAGAGAGTGGGGAGTGACATGCGGGAAATTGGCCACAGGTCGGATTCGAACCCGGGCCGCCCGCTCGAGGACATAGCCTCATGGTGCGCAGCCATATCCACTCGGCCATCCGCGCCCCGACAGGGTCATTTTTAAAGTTTCTGTTGTCATTATGATTTAAAAAGAGTATTTTTTTTTCAATAAGTGTCTTCACCCAACCACTAACCATGAGTGATAGAAAGGATTTTGTGTTACCATTCATATTTTTGAGAAAAGGCCAAAAAAATCAGGAAATTCTGCTTGAGGGGGTGTAAACTTTTAGGCACTACTACTGTATATACAAAATGCCTATTTTCGCCCATGCACCTCAGTTGACATTGAAATCATTGTGCTCAACCCCCACCAAAACATAATTATATACACACAACTAAAAGATGTATACTCTGTAAGAGGCTTTCAATATTGATTTTTCCTTGTAAGCTCAAACATGTCATTGTACAGAAGGAAACATGGCTCATCCGCAGCATCAGAACTAGTCGTTTGTTTTCTCCCACAACCCAAATGAGATGAAGCGTTTTGGGGATGCTGGCTATTTCAAATGTAGATGGGAATCAATGGCATTTCATTGAAACCAGTGCCATTATTGATTCTGCTTATTGATCCAATTATTTATCAATTTCTTCATCAGTTCCTGTAGCGTTTCCCCAGCCAGCATACTTTATGCTCATGTTAACAAAGCATAAGGCAAACATCCAGTGGTGACTTAGAGAAAATGTGTCTTTGGTTTTTCCAGTTTCAACACATTTTCAAACTCTGTGAAACACCAAGTTTTTAATTAAGAAGATAATGTATGAATATGTTCTGTCGTTGTAATGACAAGAAAATAAACAAGGACTGTGTGTTTCAACCAACAGCTGTCGTCAACTACTGACACATTCAGTAAATAACAGGGTCACACTTTTAACTGACACACTGGAGGTGTCGAGAAATAAATACTTGGCACTATTGATGTTTAATGCTGTGCGTCAACGGATGTTTCAGCATGATGTTTGTTTCCACTTTTGCTTTAATTCACACAACCACAGACGTTGAATTTAGCTCAAAACAAGACACACTTTGACGGACATGATTAATCCCGTGAATCTGGGACTGTCAGTCATGCTGAGTGTCTCTCACGTTGCTTGACGTTATTGTTTTCACAAGAAATGATTGTTTCCTTTTCAGTAGGAGGCATTAATGAAAATACAGATTGAGCATTACGTCCAATAGTAAGAATAATTCCTTAAACTTATTAGAACCTTTATTCTCTAAATCCACTTCTTGGTTCCCATTCTGAGTATCTGTCACACCCAGATGGATTTGAGGTATGAAATCTTGAAATAAAAATTATATTGACTATGACGCATACGTGCGTTCAATGAGTCAAACACTGATTTGTGTTTCTCTACGGCGATCTTTAGCGACTTAATGCATCTAAGCTCCACTAAGACTTCAGTGCTTTGTGGTTAATTTATTTCAGTTAATGTGTTTTTTCTATCAAGCGTATTTGTCCCGCAAGGATCAATAAGCTCTTAATGGTGCTATCTTGTTACTGATTTCTTGTTTTAATTAAAACATGGCAGATCACAGATACACTGAGCTTAACTTCAAACATCTCTCATGAAAGTAGTCGACTAAGCTATTAATGTCACGTGGTCGTGCCAGTTCCATATGTTTCTGAGCTTTAAGTAATGAATGTCTGGGTAAAGTTTATATTTCAAAGCTCCTTTTTATCATATGAGCGGGTGCTCCTCTTTTATCTGTGTGCAGATGAAACTAATGTTTAACGAAAGGAAATATTGAATTCTTGACGTCAGTGCTCTGACTGAATCCTGCAGGGACGTTATTATTTTTGTTGACTGTTGTTTACATTGTTGCTCGGTCTCTGACGTTTTCTTCTTTACCGTGGCTTATTTCACATCTCTTTGGAGCTGGCAGGGATTGAGTCTATCAGGATGTCTGGAGCTTGCTCGATCCTGCCTGTCTCTTTTTTCATTGTGGAAGCTTCAAGAGAACTGCCATGCTGCAAAAAAAGACACCAGTAGGGATGGGTAATGATAAGATTTGACTGGTATCAGTGCCCTTATTGCTTCTGCTTATCCGTCCAATTCTTTATAGATTCCCTCATCAATTCCTTCTGTGAACTTTCTGTGTACAAAAAGTAGCTTTACAGGTTTTATGCATCAACAACATTTTATTTAGTTGATGAGTATTTTTCTCTCTTCTATTCTTCTCTTCAATTTATGAAATTGTTCAATGGATTTAGAAATCTCTTGACGTTGGAAAAAAAAAGAAAAAAAGTAAAAATTGTATATCAGGTGCCATTGATATAAAATGTTTGTTGTATGTCATTGGCTGAAGAAGCCTACGTAGACATGCTTTCAGCTGTTTGGCACCTTAAGCTTGCAGTAGTTATGCCGAAGTCAGCCATGAGCCTGTACTTTCTGTTTAAAGTTACTTAGCAGTTAATATTTTGGAATTTTTGAGTTTTGAATATTGTCCATGAAAAGTTATTGTATTTCTGTGATGAAAGTTAAAGTTCTGTTTAAACACCAAAGTTGTCTTAAAATATGTATGCAAACCAATAGCATAACAATGCAATTTTCCATATACGATAGCATCAAGCTAGCATTTTGTTTTTGGTGTCATTTTGGTCAGTAGGAGATGTATATATGAATGCATTTAATAGGAATAGGAATCTTTATGTGTTCAGTTTTAAAGCTCCTGAAGTAAAACTTCAAACAGGAAATCCTGAATCAGAGATTTCCAGGGACACTGACATTTATCTGCTAAGCTAAACTAAGGCCCTGTTTACATGACAACGTTTAACAGCGTTTCACCCTGAAATGCATGAAAACACCATGAAAAAACCTGCGTCTCCATCGATATGCTGTAGGAGTGAAAACGCTGTAGTATGCATGTCAGGCCTGTAGATAGCGATATAACTGTAGAAGCTGTATACATGACAACAGTATAGAGGCTGAAGAAGAAAGAGTGGGGTGATAATCTGGAGTTTATATTAAAAACTTCTTCTCTAATTGCAGAAATACTGCAATAAATGCACGTTTTGGTAGAAGTCAGTCAGTAGATTTAGCAGCAGAAGAACAAAACAGTAGGTCACTGTTGTTGTTGTTGTTGCTCGATTTGTGCCTGGCCCAGTGGAGGCTTATTGGGCATGCGCAGAGCTGAACATGACATCAGTGTATCCAAGATTTACCCAAGGCTTAGTGTTTACACAGAGACAGTGAAAACAGCGTTTTAGAAAAGTTCCACTCTGGATTGCGTTTTTCAAAATTTTGCTTTTTTTCGGTCTGCAAATATGCCATCTCCATGTGAACGAGAGGCTGAAACGCAACAATACTTTTGCGTGTCACCCGAAAACGGTTGTTGGGACAGAACAGTCCACGTAAGGTCAGGTTGCTGTGGTGTTATGTAAAGTGACAGTGAGGGAATCTTAAAGAATAAAAGCTAATGATATGGATGGAATGAACCATTTTTTATCAATTTTAACCGAAAACTGGTTTTCGACGCCCATCCCTAGACGTGTTGGTGGTCAGTGCGACTTAAAGTGCTTTAAACCAACTACAGAACACTTCGTATCATGAAGCTTTGATTTATAAATATTACATAAATATTCTGTGAGCCTCCGACTTAACTCTGTGTCCTTCAACCTTCAGTTCATTCAATTATATCGACAGACAAGGACACTCACAATGGTTTCTCAACCCTTCAGCCAGATTACAACTCCTTTGGGTCTCTCTGACCAGCAGGGGCAGCGCGGCACATGGAGGTTAACACACTGGGAGGGATTTAGTCTGTGTGTGTGTGTTTGTGTGCATGCGTGTGTGTTAATGATACCACTCCTGTTTTGCGTGCTGAGAGATACTGACTGATGCTATTCTACCAGTGAACCATTTACATATTTATTTCCCAGGCCAAGCAGCCCCACATGCACCGGCGGCCACAAGAGACCTCATATGCCTGTCTTTAATTGGCTATTGATTGACTCTGCCATGGCAGTGAGAGACAATAAATTACCTCCTGCTTGAGAGAGGAGGGTGGCAGACAAGATGGGTGTGGGGGTGTCAAATCTCTAGCTGCATTATTTATACATCTCATTTTTATTTATATAGCAGGGATCAGTGACGCAATTCACGATGGAACAATAGCAATACTGACTCCCTCTTGGCCACAGTTTATTTGCATAGGTCAGTGTGAATCAGTTTGTTTGGAAATATGAAGTTAACATGCACAAGGATGCACTGTTGATATAGAGTGGATGAGCTGTTCAGTTTGAGTCTTGCAGATCCTCTGTTTGACAAGATATTGGTTCTTTTATGACAGTGTTCATTGTCAAGGCGATAAATAATGCAGCATTATGTTTGTGTAGCTGTTTGCATCAGTGGTTGCATGTATTGTTGTGTCATAACAATGTGACTCAATGATCTGCACTTCTGAGTGAATGTAAATGGAAAATATATGAATAAAACAGGCGTTTTCGTTAAGATGTACCTGACAGGCCTTTCAGCGCATTTGCATTTCATTGCAGTTGTCTGATAAAGCACACAAGAATGATGCAAGGCTGACAGAGAGATTTCTTGTTCCTCCAGCCAGGAGAGTAATTATTCTGCCCGTTCGTGCCTGAGAGCAGACTGATGTTGAGCAGCTCATCAGAGCCTTATTGCAAAGAAAGTCCATTTTAACCTTTCATTCAGTCTCGCCTTTAATTCCCCAAATCCTGTGCTTTAAAAACAAAGTGAGCTCAAAGCAGTCAACGGAAGCACGCCCCGTGAATTTAGATGATTTTCTCTCTCAACAACGAGGAATGAAAGTTATACACGACCAAACTCGTGTTAATTTTAGATTCAAAGGACAATGACGCAGGATTAAAATGTTTTCCATTGTGTTTAGTTCGGTGTTGTCACTCGCTCTGTGCATTCTCAGCTAATGGAGCCAGAGCAAAACCACAATTAGCAGCAGGGCTCAATAACGTGTCACTCACAAGTGACCACACACACACACACACACAGGTCCAAGAGGTCAAAGAGACACTTCTACACCCACCCCACACACACACACACACCTCACAGATACTTCAACCACTCCATTATTTCTTCAACCTGTTGCTTTGTTCACTCAGTCAGCCAGTTCGTCATCTAAACTGCCTCAGTGAAACAGCCGCAGGAGCCAGAGGAATCCACCAGCTGCATTCCTGAGCTACGTCATCCTCCAGCCACACCGTCCGTCCGGGCTGGGAACTATCCCGGGAATGCCCCCTCCTGCTGTCTCACACATCCAGGTCCTGTTCCGGCAAATGCCCATCGGCTCAGATGGGCTTTGATGCTACCCTTGCATGTGAATTCTGTGTGTGTGTGTGTGTGTGTGTGTGTCTGTGTCGGTGTGTGCGTGTGTGTGAATGCTGACAGGCAGCCAGCCCTGGTATTGATCTGTAGCCATTCCGGCTGGAGCCCAAAGGGCAGGCTGTATCATCTGTCAGTCTACTGAGAAGGGCATTACAGCCGCACTGATCTTAGATCACAAATCCCACTCAGAGAGGGGAGAGAGGGGTGGGGGATCTGTGAGGTAGAGGGCAAGTAAGATAGAAAGATGCTGAAAGCATGAAATAAGAGTTGTGAAATATATAGTGTGCTCTAATGCGTGTGTGTGAGAGTGTGTGTGCTCTGCTTCTTGAGAGGTGAGGCCGCCCTCCATTTACCCCTCAACGCTTTTTGTTGATTGAGACAAACAGATACTGTTTAGGACGGAGGGTGAAGACAACACTCAACACCGCCCTTTTCACCTCCATGACCACCCACACTTTTTACACCCCCACACTCACACACACATGGTTCCCACTGTCCCCCAGCAGCTCTCTTCACATTCCTGTGACAACACAATTACACACCACTCATGGAGCATACAACCCTGATACATATCAGCGCAGGGACATGCACATAAACTGCAGCATATGTACTCTATGCACACATGCACATAGCCCTCAGGACAAATAATAAATCATAATCATGTGTGGAACATATCGCCAAGCTGCGTATAAAGACTGTAAAATGACTTCAAAGGTTAGCATATCTCATGCATAGATAAGCTAGCCGCCTGTTTCTATTTCATAAGACCAAAAGTCCCTCCGCTATTTTGATCTTGTCTACCTCCTTCGCCGTTATTGTCTCCCTTTCTCTAAGCCTATGCAACAAAAATCTATGCACTGTAATCAAAACTGAGATTGCTTTTGATTTTAAGTTTTGTGAAAGCGGCGCGCGCCGTGCCGTTTCACAAGAGATAGACGCAGCTGATTGTGTTGATGAAATCCAAGGTTGCTATACGACCAGTCTTGCGTGACTCTCCTCTGCTCCCGCTCCTTCACAGTGATTATTCCATTACCCGAAATCTTCTAAATCTGTTCCCTCCACACTTTAACTCGCTGACGGGTCTCTGTGTGACTTCACTTCAGCCGGCGTCTGAGTGAGAGAGCCGCCGAGACTCATAAAGCACGGCCAGTGATAATGGAATCACAACGGTGCATTTGTATCTGTTTGTCTGCGAGCTTTTTATCACCATCAAAGGATAAACGACCTGTTTGTGCACCGGTTTATTGGCCTTTATGCTTGACTTAGAAAACCACGTAGATGTTGATAAGTGTAAATTACTGTTGAGAGGATGCATTAGTTTACACTTTCACCTTAGTCACATGTTCCTGAAGTGAGCTTGTGATCAGGGTTGCATGAAATTAGCTCCCCAGCAGCTGAAGGTTATCATTTTGTTTAAATCAAAACAAGTGATTTAAAACGTAGTCAAAGTTCAAGAAACATCAACGAGTCTTTGTCTCCGTGGGGCTGAATGCCGCAGTTCGGAGTTCTGTCTTTCATTCCCGGATAGAGAAAAATGATCAGCTTGGGATCTTTTAATAACCTCTGAATTATTCAAGGCTCAGTCAGTACAGCTGATAAAAACCTGGCACAAAAAGTGATGTGTTTGGTGGATTATTTCCGTGTTGTGACAGTTCCTCATGGCAATAAGTCTTATACTGTTGTAGAGTCTGTTTATTTCTCTTGTAATCAGAGCCATATTCATAACAAACATGTATTTGTGAGATGAGCTATGTTTTTGGGGTTGCGCTTGTGAAAATTTGCCAAATCTTCTCTGCCAATGCCAAACAGCTGGTTGGTGGATTGGATGACTGAAAGCTGAAGAATAAAGACATGTTGGTCATTCAAAATGTATTCCTTTCACAAACTGGAGCCTGGGTTGCATGTAGAAAGACGATACACGGCCACAACAGCCTGGCTCCTCCTCCTTATGCTGCCCACAGGAAATTTTACAAAGTTTGAAACTTTCAGGAATTAACAGGAATTTTGGGGATATTTTTATCAACTGCATTTACCTTGTCATTCACTTGTAGGAACCATTGACTGTATATAGAATGGACAGCGTGCTTCCGCCTGTCACCGTTCTACGTTTTTGAAGCCAAAAAACCCCGTTTCTGTAGCCGCCATTGTGCAGCCAGAGTCTGCGCAGTAGAGAATTTCCAGTGGAGCCAAGTAAAAAAGAGAAATAAAAATATTTATTTCTTCGTCTTCAGAGGGTTTAGTCTCCTTTTGGCTGTCTTTCCCAGAGTTTCTTATATCCCCGGTAAAAACTACTCACGAACGGCAGCTGTCGACTATCGTAAAACGAAACTTATATCGCGGTTTTTAACGTCCGATAACTAATGAGAAACTAACTTCTCAGACAAAAAAAACACCCGAACACCATGCAGCCAGATGACATCATCATACTACCTTAGCGTAAAGATGAGAGAAACGTTTCTACGAGTTATCGTAATTTTTTAAAGTTTTCCCGGCTCATATCTGGAATACATGGAGAGGCGGGGCTTATGACCTATACTGCAGCCAGACACCAGGGGGCGGGGCATCTGCTGGAGGCTTCAGTTTGAGCCGAACGTCGTTACGTCCACTCATTATACAGTCTATGGTAGGAACGTGGAACATTTTGGTTTGTTATGAGCAGACATGAATTCAAATATGTCCAATAAGGGCTCGTGACTGTGCCCAAAATTGGCTGGTTTGCAACCTTTTTTTCAGCGTGTACACTTTACAGTATCTGTGGTTGCGAACCCCTCTGACATCTCAAAGTTAAGGCTGGGGTCCAAATAATGAAGGATGTTGCAAACAGACAAAAAAAGACTCAATGCACGATAGTAAGTAGAAAAGAATATTTTATTTAATGAAGCTCTTTTCAGAGAAAAGATCACAAAGTGCTTCACAGAGATTAAGATAGAAAACACAAAACACAACACAACAAAATCAAATCAAGAAACAGCAAAAAAAAATGCACCGTGAAATGATTCAAACATCAGTCTAGGCAAAAAGCTGTTCGGCATTAGCAATAAAGATTTGGCAATTTTTTTTTTTTTATCATAAACTATAAATTCAGCTCGGCTGCCCATCCCACAAATGCATGTTCCATAACAATGTGACACCATTCCGAAATTTAAAAAAGAAAAAAAAAGACCTCACAACAGTCAAATATTTGTCAAGAGCAGCTTGGTTGTGAAAAAAAGGTAGTTGCAGCAAAAATCATCGTCTTTTTTCTTTTTTCCTGTAACATCTTTGGTATCCATCACAATTTAAGAAAGAAGTGTTTTTTTATGATAATAAGCTTTTTTTGAAAATCAAGGTTCAATATAACTACACTTAGCTCTATAAAATAAAGGTGTTTCTTATAGTCAATGATTTCCAGCCCCCAAGGAAATGATTCATCCTGCTTGTACCCGGTGATGGATGTGTCTCTGTACTGTAATTCAATCAGTCTCTACTCTATACGTCGTCCCTCAACAACACTTTATACAATTACAACTGCATGCATAAGAAAACCAAGATTCTCATTATGTCATGCAGGTTTTATTTTCTGTTCATATTGCTGTTTACTGGAAACTACAAATTGAGTTCCCAAGTGGCGGCTGCTTTTAAATCTCACTCCCCTGTGTTTGAGCCAATCATCTAATTAGCTGCAATAAAGAAGAAAAATGTCTGTCTGATAATCACTACCCTGTTGTTTTGTGAAGCAAACACTGATAGCAAAGGTTACATCCTATTCTGACAGATAACACGTTCCTAACACAGAGTTACAGAAGCAAAACTGTCTTTCACAGGGAGGTATTGACCTGAAACACGGCTGGTATGAGCTTTTTGTTGGAGCTTCAAACACCCCGGGATCATCGGAGATAACAGATAATCTTGTTTGTCACTGAAAAGCATCGATATTGTTCAGGAGATCAATGGAGCATATATTTTTAAACCTCGCTTTGTGGATTCTTGAACATGTTTCAAT
This sequence comes from Thalassoma bifasciatum, assembly GCA_008086565.1. Taxonomy (NCBI): domain Eukaryota; kingdom Metazoa; phylum Chordata; class Actinopteri; order Labriformes; family Labridae; genus Thalassoma; species Thalassoma bifasciatum. Next base: position 41,144 of record RPOG01002358.1, read on the forward strand.
AAAGCGGGGGAGAAAAAAAAAGTCAGCGAGAGCTTGAAATCTCTGATTGTACTCCACCTCAGGAGTCCATCTTTTCAGACACATCATTTAGTTTCACAATGTGTTTCTTCATAATGTTGTTTTGATGAAAAAAAAAAAAGAAATCTAAATGTGGGTGGAATGAAGAGTAGCACTCCTAATGCAGATTCACTCTGTCAGAGATTTCAGAAACAATCAGTGAAGTCTGGAGGCAGAATAAAGAACACCAGTCCATTAGTGGAGAGAAAATGACAACCAAAAGTGCTCCCAACAAGCTCATTTGAATACGGAGTCAAAGATTGAAATACTTTCACCTCTATTTTAATAACTGCTCCACCTCTCCTATGGAAAATAACTATCAATGTTCAGGGCCAAGGGGGCTGAACTATTACACCCAGTGGGCATCTTTCATTCAAATGATGTAACAAGGAACAGGTGAAGTCTTTTTACAGCCGTGTTGAGAATTCAAACTTTTTCAACATGCATTGGAAGAGTTTGATTAAAAGAGGAAGATGAGATCAGATTTCACCTGGAAATCAACATTCACCACGATATTCTACACAAATCTGATTGGATGGTTGTGTGGGGTAAGTGTGGTTGGGATGAAGAGTATATGGGATTGCTTTGAATGGAATGTAAAGCACTTAATGTTGCATGTTTTTTTAATGAAAAGTGGTTTATAAATACAGTTTGAGTGATGGATCGATTGATATTGATGGTCATTTCTAATGGCTAAAGGCCTAACATCTTAGTCACTAATGAAATCTCAAGGGCTTGGGACCCACTGGGGGTTAAGAAACACTAAAAGGAGTAACAAAATGTCTTTCAAAATCGAAGTTCCCAATTTTAAGTGCATATTTCATCCATTATTGTTAAATATGCATTATGTGCTCATAGGTAGTTTAATGCTCACACCAGTTTTACCCTTCAGCGCTATTGCTTTAAATAGTCACATCATCACTAACACTCGTATTTTTTATTGGGTATTTTATATTTGGTAAAATATACCTTCTCAGCAATTGTATTGGGGTCGAACAATACCTGGCAAAGTAAAGTACTCCTCTTTTACTTTTCTACAGGGTGGGCCATAAGTTTCTAACCTGACCAAGATCCAATCACAACCGTTTTTCACCTGGCAGAGATGCTGTTAAACCAATTAGAGAAGAGAGGCGGGAGCTGTAGGAGCTGCAGACGTAATGTCAGCAGGAAGCGTCTGAATGTCTGAAAACAATGGCAGCGTATGAAACAGGCTCCATGGACGCAGCAATATCTGCAGTTTTATCAGAAATAGACTCAAATTCTTCTTTAAAAGAAGAACAGAGAATGTCACTTTCTGACGGGAAACAATGTTTTTGCTCTTCACTGGTCAGGAGAAGAGCAAAATCGGACAAGTGAAATATCTCTGCAGCGGATATATACACTTTCTATCTAGTGTCAGGTTACAAATCTGCTACGTCACTGTGGCTTTGATGTGGATTGGTCTGTGATGAGCGCGTCGGGCGGGACTCGTCCAATCACCAGCTGCTATATTTTTTGTAAGTCCCACCTCTGAAAGCACTTTCTAGCGCCCCTTACCCAGACGGACTAGTGAAATAAATCTGTGACAGATACATGAAACTGTCCGTCTGATGTGTCAGGTTAATAAGTTTCCAGTTAGGAAAAAATAAACATTTTTATGTTAAACAACAGTTTTTATTTGTTTGATTTGCTCTATATTATTACCATTGTTTTGGGGAAACATAAATAAATAAAAAAAACATATCACTACATTTCTTCCACGGTTGAAGTTATGCCTGTAAACTTGAAAATAGGTTTTGTTACAGTGTCTCATCTGATGTTTATTCCATGTTTGCTGGTAAAGTTCAGTGCAGCTATGCAACTGCTTCCTCATTCCGCCATCAGTATAATTTCAATTTGTTGCTCTTCTGTCAAAAATATCTTCTAGGGTATCTGAAATATAAAATATATATATATACATTATATGTTTTCCTTTGAATGGAAACTCATGGCCCACCCTGTATGAAGCCTCATAAAATGGAAATATAGGTACAAGCAGACTGAAAAGTAAGGCTCTAAACTTAGTGAAAAATCAAGGAGTAATCAATGAAAATTCCTTAAAAAAATAGATTAACTGAGTTGAGAACATTTACCTTCAGTTCATCCATTCCTTGGATACGTGAGCTTTGCCCAGTAAAGGTTTTCATATAACTTTTTTTCCCCCAGTAATAAAATAATGTTAAGGTTGTATTTGTAGATCATATTTCACCCCTTCAACACTTACAGTGGGTGAAAAATCACTTGAACACGAGCCCGTTGAAAAAAATAAAGATGAGCTCAGAGAAACATGCCTACCTTTGATGTTGTCAGTGCACAGCAGGAGGGTATCCAGGGATCCATGACATTCAAACAAACACAATATAATGAAAATCATGTTTATACACTTGGTTGGGTGAAACTCTACCAACAATAGTGTCATAGTGTTAATGATGTATCTCTAACCTTTTCTTAACGTCTGTTTTTGTCTGTTATTGAATTGGATTGGCCTGTTTCGTGGGTCCAAAGCTGAGAAGTTTGGGATCCCCTGGTCCAAAGTGAAACAAGGCATTTCTGACCATGTTTTACTCATCAAATGCTTCATAACCGAGGGGTTAAGTCCCTCTGTTAATCATACCCCAATCAAATCAATCAGTGTTTCTTTTTTTTTTCTTTTAAGAGCCATCTACAGTGAACTTTTTTTTTCCCATGTGCCCCTAAAAACACAGAAAATCACCCTCAGGTCACACAAGTCAGTTGAACACATGGACTGAAATTCCTTCGAACAATCCAACAGAACAACAAGAAAACAAAACCATTTGTCAGGATCAACAGAGGCTTGTGTGCACATCTCATGAGCTTCATTAAACATTAAAACTCAGAACACGCAGGCAGTTTCAGGGCCGATCTGGTGATATTAACTGTATTGGCTCTTTACATCAAAGAAAGTTGAATCTTGAATCATATGACCATATTTTGTACTGTGGGCGTAATAACCACCACTTTGTCCTTATTCATTTTCGTGGACATGGTGGTTTGTGGCTTCGTAAGCAGTTTAGTTTGGTGAATAAAACTGTTTCTATTTCGGCCTTGAGTGACACGTCTTCATGCATGGCAGCACAGATACTTTATGTCTGTAAAATGGCAATGAGACACATTTTCACCTGACTACACTTTTTCAATGACACAACTCCATTTGCTTCTGAAGGGACATTTCTTTTACCCCTTTTCCACCAGTTCTAATTCAGTGCTTGTGCTAGTGCCCGTATCTACTCTTCTTCCCAAGAACTGGTTTGGTTTTCCATCCACAAGGAGCCAAATTGGAGCCACGTCACGGTAAAATGTCATTACATCACTGCATACAAAGCGTGTGTGCATGTGCATGCGTTTGTGTGTCTGTGTGCATCGGGGCGGAACTCTGCTATGCACACAATACAGAGCAGAGGAGAGTTCGAACACACAACCATGAGGTAGAAATTATCCCGTCAAGTCATTTAGTCTGTATCAAAGAGACTTAAATGAGGCTGTTTTTCACAGCTGTTTGTTGGACAGAGTAATGGAGCTAAGAAGCATGAAGCTCCCTGATAAATGAATACATCTTTGTCTGCAAATTGATGTACAAGTCTGATCTTTTGTAATATTTCAACAGATGCATTAAAAATTCACAGTGTGTATGAATAGATAAATGAGCTGTGCACTCATCAGTGTTTTTTTTAACCAGGCTGGAAATACTGCTGCTGTAAGTTTAGCATTTTCAAATGAGACCTAATAAGGATTCCTTTGCTTTGGTAGCCAGGCTCAAGTGGACGCCCACAGAGAGCTGCAGGTTTTTGCTCTTCAGCACAGGGCATTTGCTTCTTATACAAGATTCATCTCACATTCACACACCAATTCACAGCAATGCCCAAGTGGAACTCCACATTACACCGCAATGATGGTAATAAGTGAGTCGTGCATCAGGCAACGCAAAAAAAAGTATTGCCGTCGGCTGAGAACACACGTCTGCCTTCAACTCTTAATACTTCCAGTAGATAACCAGGATGTCTCAGTCAGCTGCTTAGATCAGCTGCTTCTGTGTAGAGTTGTACTTCAGTTTTTACAGTCACTACCTGCTCAAGTACAGTCTATTTTTCTTCCCCAGGTGAGGATGTTCACACTTTCTGTGTACTTTGTCAGCATTTCTCCTCCTTAAATGCAAAGTTCTGCTTTACAGGGAAAAAAAAATACATCAGGCTGGATTATGTCTTTGCACAGACAGGGTTTAAAAATAGTTAGTAAGAAATGCAGTAACATGAGTCTGTGTTTCTAGCAGGTTTTCATCTCTCCATTTCAGATGGTTGAAAATCTGTCGGATACAATTTTTGAACCTCGAGACCTGATTTTTTTTTTTTGTTTTCGAAAAAAACTGAATGTTGAACTCTGTGCCAGTTCTTGCTGAGTAATGGGATAAAATCAAATCCTCTGTCTGACATCAGCTGGAGCGAAAGCATCAACAGTTACCAGAGCGAAGGGTAAACAGGTCCACTGACGACCCAGATGGAAACTTCTTAATCTGTGTGTGTTTTACTCACATTTTCAACACTTAAGTGCTTTTACTTTATCCAAACCAGATTTCTGTTAACGTGGTCCTTAAGTCCTCTCGGGGGATTCTCGTTCACCTCTTTGTCCCATGTTTTAAATGAGAGTTAAAACTTTGCTGGTTACGCAGCACTTTCTTTGATCCAGACATGGTGTGTGTGTGTGTTACTGTACGTGTGAAAGAGTGTTTGTGTGAAAGAAGGGGTGATGATGATCCTGGATGGTGTCTAAACAGACGCTTGTCGCCAGGGAGAGGTGATAGGCCTGCCGCCATGCAGTCTGCGTGTGTGTGTGTGTGTGTGTGTGTGTGTATGTGTGTGTGTGTGTTTAATGTGCAGGGCTTTAAGGTGGAGTAAGGATTAATGGGATATTTCAACCCCCAATGTTACGACACATTTCCTGCAGAGGTGCCCTCTGTCACAACATTATGGCGCCTGTGTGAGTGTGTATTAGTGTGTGTGCAAATGTGTCTGCCAAACCATATATTACTTTACATAGTTGCTCACTGCTGAAAATAACTCGTCGACCCATCAGCCTGAAATGGAGTTAAGAAAATAAACTGAAATCTAACAACAGTCATCATCAGCTCAAAGCCTTAAAGAGGACGGATACAGGAACCTTATGCACGTTAAAAGCTAGTTCAGGCTGTCATGGAGGTGCACATGAAAATATTTAAGTTCTTTTCTGTCTTTCTGATATACAGAAAGTTAAATAATACCAAGGTCATGAGATGTTTTTTGAATTGTCATGATGAAGTAATAACATTGGCAGCAATCATGTGTTACACCAGTGGTGTGCAAATTTTGAGGGGCACGGGGACCCCCACCCCACCCCACCCCCAACATAAACACACCACAGTTTTACAGACAAGTTCTTTAGCTTTACTGTATTTGATTAGTCAATTGTAAATCTTAACATGTAGCCCAAACATTTCTTACTTCTAGAACAATGTATGGTTATCAGGTATTAAAGTGTAGAACCATCAGTCCTGTGATCGAGTCAGTACAGAGTGGTGGGCTGATGGACGTAAAATATCAATATATTGATACCAACATTGGTATTGATATTGATTGATACTCACGCAATGAGATCAGAATCAGAATCAGAATCAACTTTAATCGCCAGGTATGCTTGAACATTCAAGGAATTTGTTATGGTATACTGTGCTCTATTGTACAAGGTAGTGGTAAGGCATAAAAGGTTAATAGTAATAATAAAAATTTGCATGAAGAGTATTATCAACAACTATAAACACAAAAGAATAGCGAACAGACAAGACTAATATTTACAGGCTAAAAATATGATAATAGTGCAGTGGTGAGTAGTGCAAGAATGCAGATATTAAATTAGGTAGTTTAACAAGTTGCACAGTGTTTTAAATAAAGAATAGATAATTTAAAAAATAAATGCATTCTGCTGTTACATTAAATATCCATGTGTTTAATCACAGTACTGTTCCAGGTTCAGGTTCTGAAAATCCATACTTAAGTTTCAGTTTCTCTTCTTTCCTGAGTGTTGCCGCTCAGGCCAATCACCCAGACTCGCACTGCTGGCTCCATGATGGCAGAGAGGAGCATCATGTTGGGTTATTTTGCAGCTGAATACCAAACAATGCTAGCTTAGATGTTTTCAGAAAACGAATAATGTTCTGAACCAGTATCACAAACTTATAAAAAAGACTAAAAACATACAAAAAAAACCCCCGAACTCTGAGGGAGGAGGATCCACAAACAGCAAACTGAGCCCAGGCTCAGAGACAGTAGCAGAGTCCTTTCAGCACCACCAACAACACCCATGTAGCTGACTTATGGAAATGAGAGCAAGATTGAGTCATTTCCCACTAGTTCATGATATTTTTCAAAGTGTAGTTGTTCATCACAGTTGTAAATTTAGAAAACTAATTTGATGCAGACCACTGAGACAGTCATTTAATAAGTGTGTCAGCCGGTTGAATAAATTTGAATTTATTATCCCATTCTAACTTAAATAGGCAACTGCATGAAGACATTAATGTTATATGCAGTATATAGAGTGCCTAACAAATTTGTAAGACCACACAGAGAAAGTTGATCGACACTGCTGCCCCAAATTAACAGTAAATTGCTAGTTTCTTAAATATATTTATGTCTATGTGATGGTTTCTCTTCCAGTATGTGGACGTTGTTTGATTTAAAGCTGAAATGTGATAATTGCTGTTATCCATAAATATTCAAATTAACTGATTTACAAAAAACTTAAAGCATATAATTATTTCATGTTTGGAAAAAACAGTCTTACTATCATTCATGTACAGAAACATTAGTTTTAAGCGGTTTTACGTGAATCTTGATTAAATTGGACAAGATGCTTTTCTATGTAAAATGTACTGGTAATGGGATTGATATTACTAATACTGGCCAAATACCAAAATATACTCTAAGGCAGTTGAGAAAAGCTCCAGCCACCCATGACCTTGAACTGTATAAGTGTAAGAGTGATGAATGTTGACCCTCAAATGTTTTATTTCCCATAAGTACCCACTTACCATACGCTGTCCTGCTTATTGCTTGGCAACCAACTGGAGATACAAACATTTTGATGTGTGTAGTTGTTCGACATTTGTATGGATCCTTTGTGTCCATGTCATGAAGCAGCTCAACAGGCACGGCAGGAAAAAAAAAAGTTATGAACACACGATTGAACCACACGGTGCAGACTTTTATTGCAAAAATGTTCCATTAACCTGCGCAAAGAGCATGAGGCGTGTGAGTCGGTGCATCACTGTGTCAGCCATGGGTGAGTGGGAGATGTGTGGAGCACGTTTTATGGCTTGAGAATAAACTACAAAGACGGCAAAGCCCAACCAGACAAAACCATATCCACAGCGGATGAGAAAAAGGGAGAGGGAGTGGGTTGACGGCTGAATCTTAAATACCCCTGCTGGGCTGGCCAAGTACTCCCAGGTGCAGAAAAACCCTGCCAACCAGCGACCTGCAGGGAGACGAGCAGACACAAGGAAGGAGAAAACAAAGAGGGAGCCCATTCAGTCACATCCCTTTAAATGCAAACCATGACAATGCAATTCTAGTTCATTACTGTAACTTTCTGGCTCTACTTTATTTTTCTTCTATCACCCCCTTGCACTGACTCTAACCTCTGCAGTAATCCTCTAACAGTAGGAGCTGTAATCATATTCTCATCTTATTTCTGGCACAGGCTTTCCTGTATCACCGTGATATATCTAAATGTGAAATTTTGCTGAAAGATAATCTCTTGATTCTTTTCATGAAATGCCATCCCACAGAGGATGTTGACACCGTTGTGTTTGGAGATGCTGAAATTCTTAAAACAAAGGATTATGCAGTAATATAGGTCTGTGGCTGCTTAATCTCTCTCTGGGCTCAATTGTGTTGTGTTTGTGCTCATGTGTGTTTGTGTATGTGTGTGTGTTGGGGTAAAGTTGGGGGGGCTGTTAGGTTTAAAGCGATCATGCTCTGATTCCCAGAAGTCTGTGCACAGAGCATGAAGATGGACAGATGGGTTGTTTTGAGAGATACTGCTGAATATTACCTCTAATGCCAAGGATCAAAGAAGATCAGAGTTGACCTTTCACCCCTGAAGCAAAATGTATCAGGAGATGAAAATGACCTGGTTGCTGTTTGTATTTGCCAGGTTGTAAGGTTTGTATTTAAAAATGAAAGGGTTTTGGGCTGCGTGGGATTTGGGAAGATTTGTGTCATGGCATTTTGCTTTTCTCTATGATGCATGAAAATTTTAAACAAAACAGGAAGGACAACTACAAAAGAGGCAGTTTTATGTACAAATTTGAAGGTTTATGTCATACAAATATACTTATTGTGATGTTTCAAGTCAGTAAATCTAATAAAAGTCACTCCTTCTTCTGCGTGGTGTTCTCTCAACTTGACATCCCCTAAAAGTGTTAACATTAAAAGGAATCCCAGCATGGTCCTGTTCGCAGTACATAATGAGTGCTCACATAATAGCAATTAGACACGAGTGAGAGGATGTTTTACCTTTGGAGAAAGAATATATATGTATCCCCTACTTGATTAATTTTTCTTAGAAAATCTGAGAGCAGCTGCACTTTTCAGATGCATGTTCACATTTTACGGTCATATGAGACAGACTGGAGGTAAAGCACTCACTTCTCTCAGAGGTCAAGTGAGAAGCCACGCTGAGATGAATGTGACAAGCTGTAGATTAACCAGGCGGAAAAGAGGAGCTGGTGACATAAGATTTTTATTAGGCAGGAAAAGTGATCGAATGATGCGTCTAGGGCTGAACAATTGATCTTTTTCTGATTGGAATCACAATTTCAGACATCGTGATCATGTTATCGCCAAAGCTGCAATTTTCTTTGCTCCTGACTGACCCAGAATCTGTTGTATCAGCTGTTTTACTCACACATCCTTTGAGTGTAAGACTGTTCAGAAAGATCCTTTTCTCCTTGGGAATTTTGTTTTGATTTTTTTTTTTGTTAACCCGTTTTGAACTCTGTCTTTCTAAAATTGTTTTGTGTTTTATGTTTTTTCACTTGACACAACTAAGGATATTTTGCACAACATTATTTTTAAAAGTAAAGAGTCAAAAATAGCTCTTTTTGTTTTTCAGTTGTTATAACTAAAAATACGATTAAAAAGTCCAGTTGAGGAATGGAAAGAGTTGTATTTTAAGGTCAGACATTCGACTCTTTACCTCAAAATCTTTTTTTTTTTCTCAAAATTTTGCCTTTTATTTAATCATGTTGTCTTTATTTCTCATAATTTTGACTTAGAATTTTGACTTTATGTATCAAAATTTCTACTTTTTTATTTCAAATATTGCCTTTATTTCAAAATGTTTACTTTTGTCCTTATCTTAAAATTTTGGCCTTAAATGTGAAAGTTTTTTTTTTTAACATAACGTCAGATTGATTTCTTAGAATTGTAACTCCTCTTTCAAAATTTTTACCTTAAATGTGAAAGTTTAGACTTTTTTCTCATAATGTTAAATTGATTTCTTAAAATTTGAACTATTATCTCAAAATGTTGAGTCTTTTTCCCTCAGAATTTTGTCTTTGCTTCTCAAAATTTCCACTTTTCATCTTCAAATATCGGCCTTTTATCTAAAAGTTAGAAACAATTCTTACCCCCAGTTTTCATCTTTACATTGGAGTAATAGCTTTTGATGTAAAACTATGTCAAGTTTTTGAATGTTGCTGTACATTGTGAAAACTTCACTAAAGCTTGATCTGAAGAAATCATGAATTATATTGAAATCACAACATCTGCCAGAAAAATCACAATTAGATCTTTTTCTAAAATCATTCAGCCCTAGATGCTTCTCAGGTCAAATGAATGACGTTTCATGTCCTTTATGCAGCAATTGTACTTGGTTCTGTGGCTGTGTCTCAAATCTCGCCCTCAACACTCACCATCTTGACTATATAGAAGAAGCAGCAGGAACGGATAAAATGATGGTTGATGGTTGCAATTCAACCTGTAGAACTTTCCATGCCAAGTCTGCCAGAGCAAATCTTTACATTTTTACATGCTTTAGTGTCTTTTTTGCATTAAACTCTTGTTTTACATACAACTTTTTAATGATCCATATAGGCCAATGTCCAGACTAAATGAACTACTCTTTTTTCTCAATACAGAAATTTCATGACTTAATCTATCAAAAGTGTAAATGGAAAACAACACGGGTCAGGGTCTGGACTTTATCACGTTTGTTTAGACAACAATTATAAAAACATTTTAAACCCCAAATATCTCTGATCCTGCATTCTGAACCATTTTATGCTTCAACATTTGTCTCTTTTTTTGACCATTTCATATCTTTAATTCAGTTTTTGGTCCTCTCATGTGTTGTTGTTGTTTTTTCCTTTTTTATTTTTTAAATTCTCAACAACTCATGAAACACATTTTGCATCGTGCAAAATGCAATTAAATGTCAGCTGTAAAAATTGTTGGTTTTTTTCAAATTGTACAGAGCTTTAGCTTTATAAAGTTGCCTATGCACAGTCCAAATCTTTGTGAAAGTTACCAGATATATCAAAATTTACTTCAAGCACTTGACAGAAAGTGTAAATGTAAACAATTAGAACATGACCAATTTAAGTGACAAAACTAGCACATGGTAAGATGAGAGCTGGGGGCCACTTGAAAATAGACGGAAGTCCACAATTGGCCCCCGGTCTGTAGTTTGGACATCCCTGGTCTATAGTTTGTACTGAAAACACAGGGTCACTGTTTAAATTCCAAGTTGGACTATTCTGTGAGGAATGTGCATGTTCTGGGTACTCTAGCTCCCTCCCACAGTCTAAAATCACCTCACTGGGTTAATTGGTAATTCTAAATTGCCAAAAGGTGTGAGTGTGAGCATGTGTGTGCATGTGGTTATACATCAGCCCTGACGGATAACCAGATGCACACACATGCACACACTGCACACTATTGACTGGAGACCAGTCCAAGGTGCACCCCGCCCCTCGCCCTAAGACAGATGGGATAGGCTCCAGCCATCCCATAATGAATGAATTATATCACTGCAGAGGACTGGTCCGTCCGGCCTGTGTGGTCCTCCGGGGGCTGAAGGAGAACAGTACATCACAATATGATATCATTAATATTCAACGGTTACAGTGAGACGCCTCAAACATAAAACCTCAGTGTGTGCAATGGTGATTAAAATGTTTGACATGCTGTGAGAGTCATCGCTTTGCAGGAAAATTTAAAGATTAATGTAGATGAATAATTTACTGATATTAAACAAGATGGGATCCTGGGTAGTGAGGGAGAAAGAGACAGACAGGTGAGAGACTGTAAGCAGCAGAATCATGTTGTGTATAACTGTTCTGGTTATTTGTTGAGTGATTCATTATTTCTCCAGTCTGTTTATATTATTACAGAGTGTGGTGAGTTGTTCTAGAAAAGGCTGTTCATTATTATATTAATTAGATAGGTTCTTTTCTACAGTTTTGATTGACATGCTGTATATACGGACACTTTCAATCATGGCATAAAAATAACAAAGCACACAGCAAATAAAGTGTTTGCCACTCAACATTATCTCCATTAGAACAGACAGTTTTATTTATACAAACTGAGGGAGCTTTCACACCAGCATGGACCCAAATTTAAACCAGTTGGCACGTTCAGACCTTAAATAAATTGCTTCACACCTTAAACCAAGAATGGTTGGTTCAAGCACAGGAACCTTGACATCATTAACCATCATGGGTGCATCATATTCTGTGCTAAAATGTGATAAAAGCAACAGGAAATTGAGAAAGTCAAGGAAAATGAAGAAGGGCGTGCAGTGGTAGATTGATGGGATGATGTGTGTGATGGTGATTTGTTTAAGGGAATTTTATTTATTTACAGGCAAATTTGTTTCATCGATGTCTTTGTTTACATTTTATACCAAGAAAGAAATATAACTTCAAATTCTAAAGCAGACATTTGTTGACTGTTTTAATTTTCAATAGTATTGAAAAAGCACATTTTGTTAATAAGACTTTTTTCTAACAAATTATAACATGGCACTTCTCTCTCAACCATTTATGTAATAAAACAGTGCACAATAACTAAAGGAGCTGCCAACATATGGAGTTGAAATAAATAGCTAAGATTTTGGTAACACTTTATTTGAAGTTGAAGGAGGCTTCATGCATGTTAATGAATGATGTCATTAAGTGCCATTCAGTCAATTATGTCACCTTTAATGCAAAGTAGACATTGTTTGGAGATGTTTTTGTCATGACAACTTGACGTTTACAAAGACAGCATAACTATTGCCACTATTTTGCCAACAATGTTAAGTTGTCATGACAAAAACATCCCCGGACAATGTTGACTTTGCATTAAAGGTGACATAAATAACCAAACGACCCTTAATGACATCATTCATAAACATGCATGAGGCCTCCTTCAACTTAATGACAGATGTCAGGCTTATGCAAAGTCAAAAATAAACAAATCGATAAATAAAACAACATCAAAATTCCTTGATTTGGGGGGATGGGGTGAGTGTTTACTTTATCTTGAGTAACACAATGTAACATCTGCCCACATAGAGGTAAAGTGACATTAGCTGTTCATTTTAATGAACTGAAACTGCATTAAAATATGTTTGTAAAAATTAGACACCTGTATCAATCAGAGAAATTGCAATCAGTGCCTCTAGATTCGAAGAACAAAAAGAAGTGTAAAATCCTCTAGAATGCATGTGAATATACAAGCAGACATGAGATGCATGTCGTCTGCACAAACAAAGTTTTTCTCAGATAAACAAGGCCGACTTACCCTGAGGTTGCTAATCTGTTTTTAACATGTTCCTGGTGGGTTTGTACCACACAAACCCACACTTTCACTCACACACACGTGTCTGCGTCCAGACAGCTTATAACTTCCATCTGCACAGCTGATGCATATTACATACGGGGAGAATTAACACGGGCTGCACCTGATGTACATTTTAGAAAAGTGGTGGACTTGTGGTGTTGTTGTGCAAGAAAACAATGTGCTTTCCGTGGCCAGATTTAGGTCAACAAAGTGAGACTTCCTTTCAAGCTCCACCCAGAGGTGTCTGTGCGGCCCCATCAGCACCTCAAGGGATTTAGACAGTGTGTTTTTGAATGAAGAGATTATCCCTCGAGGTTGGATTGGCTGCATGATACCTGCTTATAGCGAGTGTTGTGTTGTTTCTGTATTGATGGAGCAGCTGCCCCCCCTCAGGAGGGAAGAGTTGGATAAGGTAAAGTGGGCTTTGCTCGTCCCTTGTGAGGTTCCCTTTGTCTGGAGATCATCTACTATCCCAGCTTTAAGAGGATTACCACATGTTATGACATTAAACTGGAAGCACAGTTATCATCAGCCCTGCGCCACATAAGCGGACTAGGAGCTGCTCTGCATCACAGAGCACATACATCACAGGAGGTGGATGCTTCCACATCGCTGCTGTCTTACCTCACATGGTTATTTGATTTATCGTGTTATGTTTATAGATTTCTGAGCCGCACAATCAGTGTCAGTCATGTGTTTAGCATTCCCTCTGCATGCTTGCCTTCTAAAATAGGACTTTGCAGTTAGCAGGATTTATGATGTGCATCCACTCCTCTGTCTCCTCCAGTGAGCAACACATCAAGGTTCTCCCCACTGTTCGCTGCACCCGGTCACATCAACATGCACACTGACACATTTGTTTGCTTGCACCCAAAAAGAGCTGATGGAGAAAGAGGGGATGAAAATGAGGGAGAGGAAATGAAAGGGAGTTTAAGTTTTTCTTCACTGTGTCACTGTAACCTGTCACATACGCGAGAAGTGAAACCCCAGCCTGCCATGAGAAATCCATCGCTTTTCCCCCGTTAGTCTCTAGCCTTTTTCAAATCATGCTCCCCTGCCTTCAATGTGGACTTGTTATTACCTTCCTTCACATTACACCGCTATAAAAAAAAAGCCTTCCTCCCTCTCCACGCGCTGTAAAAGATGTATGCCTTTTAAAGAGTGAATTAAAAAAAATGGAAGCCACGCTGGTATTTCTATAAATAATGGTTTGGCTTCTCAGAGGCAACCTTCGAGGCTGAGCGCCTGGCATACAGCACCCCCTAAAGTGTCTTCAGAATTTATCTGGTCCCGCACCCAACAGTATTCATCACAATGTAAAACGCTGTGCCTCTGCAATACATCACAATCGGGCCACAGGGCCGCCGTAAATCAAAACTACAATGCCCTTGACGTCTGCATTAGGCCCATAAACTATTTTTTTCTTTTTCTATTCAGGCCCAGTGGACGGTAAAAGACCCTGCTTGACCACAGTGGGTTTTGTGTATGTGTGTATGTGTAAGGGTTGTACATGTTTGTGTTACAGTGCGTGGAGGTAAAGCTGCAGGCAGCTGTGTTGGGGGTTTCTGGGCAGTGTGACAGCAGCAGGGAACACTGTCTGTGTCTGTGTCCGTCCCCAGGCTTTGACTGAAGCTTGATTTATGGGCTTTACCTGCTCTGTGGCTCTGATCCAGGTTTGGTGTGGTCTCTGCTCTGCTCGGCCAGACATGTCTCCTCTGTTCCAGTGCTCTACACGACCCTTATATACATGCACGGAGTAACAAGCGGTGACAGGCACACCTGGGTGTGCAGTGTGCTGTATTTAAACAGATGGGGGCCGAGGGCACAAACCTGTGTGGAGCTCATTTTTGCTGCAGAATTCAGGAATCACTCTAACAGAGGAGCAATGCTCTGAGTAGTTAAGAGCGAGGACTGAGTGTGTTTGACTTTTAGATTGGCTTAGTGGCGAGAGATCAGTTGCATGGCTCAGATGTGTCCAGCTGGTTTCCACACACACACCAGCCTCAAGTCTGCGACACGCCTGAAAGCTCTTTCTTCTCCTCTCTTCCAGTCTCAAGTCCCACTGAGATATCTCAACTCAAACTTTTATATCATGAAACAATGTTTTTTTTTACACAGCAAGTTCTTTGCTTCTAAAAGAAAATGGAGGGTTTCCTTTTTTGTGCTGTTTAAGGAGCAGGGAGCTGAATCCTTGAGCAAAGCGAGTATTTCCACTCTGTTTAGTCATTTGTTTGCGTGATGGGAGTTTTTCCCTCCATCTGGGGATTGCAGAATTACCTCGACTGTCCTCCTGAGGCGGTTGTTAGCCCGCTGACAAGCCCACAGAGGTACAAGCTGCTAAAAAAAAAACCCTTCAACAAGCGCAGGGTGCAGCAGCTTTGGCAGTGGATTAAACACAAAGCCCCGAGCGTTTGGACTAAAATGCTCTAAATTGATTTGGCCCGCACTGTTTAAACGGAGTATGCTGTTAATAACTTTTCATTATCACAGGTCTATTGCCTGTACACTAAGCGATAACTCAGCAGACCCCATTAGACAGACAGTGGATGGTTCGTTGATGTATTGTGTTCAATTTCTCAGCACTTACATGTATGAAATCACTTAGTGGTTCAGAATTATGCCACATTACTGAGCATTCATTGAGGTGAAAAGTGTTGTACATGCAATGTGATGATCCTGGACTTGAACATTCCAGAAAAAGCGAAAAACAAATTGAAAACCAACAGACTTTTGTGGTAACAGTGAAAGTTTTTATGAAACATTTCTTGCAAAACAGACCACAATCGAATTGACAAAGAGACACACACAGTGCAGTTACAGCAGATTGAAGGGTCAGAGGTTGATCCCTGTATTGATATCTTGAGATGTGAATCAGCTCTGTCCCTTTGGAAACAAAAATTATAATAAGTTAAGTTTAATCAGTGAAGCACATTTTGTTTGCTCTAATAGACACAATTTGGAGGAAAATACTTTTGTAATAGTCTTCACCTCTTTTACCATTTTGCCTGGACAGACATGGTTGAATGTTTACAAGCCAGGCTTTTTGGGAGCATTCATACCATGCTGTACTCAAGCAGGACTTGCTCCCTTCAGTGCCATTCCCCTACTGGCAAGCATGGCCCATGGTCGCGCCACTCAAATATGAGCTAAACTTAAGCCAGATTGCCTATTTTACATGTCTTTGTGTCGTAATACTAAACACATGGGCTGCCTACATCATCAGGACACATCTGTTTACAAGAACCGTGGGTATACCAGAGTCAGCACATACCCCCTTTGCACCAAATTTGTTTGGTTTTAGTGCTTTGTTGGTTCTAATCCAATTCTTCCTGAGAACTGGTTTGGTTTCCAAGAGCAAGAGGCCAAGTTAGAGCCACATCATTGGGTCAACATAAAATGTCAGCTTTTGGGGGTGGAAGATGGGGCCATTTAGAGTGGGGGGAACAGTATTTATGGTATTGCTTGGACATGGGAGCGCTTTGTGTGAATGCATTGGGGTGGAACTCTGCCGTGTAGGATTCAGAGAGCAGAGGAAGTTTTTGAACATGCAACCACAAGGCACAAATGATACCATTGTGTAGAATGAGACAAGTTACACAAGGCCAATTAGTCTGTTAAATAAAAGAATAGGTATAGACCTTCAAGAGACATCATGCATTGCTTCTTCATTTAGCCAACATTTCAAGTTTTGACTGTAAAAACGCGAAAATAACAACAGACTACCCACTTGGAAGCCTTTCTTTCTAAAAATGGCTGTTCATCAATGCTGATTGGTTGGTCCAGCCCATAATGGGGTCTATGCCTTGCACTAGCCCAGTTAGGAGTTGGTGTGTACCAAGCACCAGTTTTTAGCACATGGAGTTGGTGCTTTGAGGGTGGGAACACAAAGAACTGGTGCTAAGTCAGGCACTGGTCTGGAACTTTCACTTGAACAAGTTCTGTCAAAAAGGGGAAACAGAAAACGGAATCAGAGAAGGTTCGACACAGCCCCCCCCAACACTCCCACTATTATTTGAAGGAACTTTCCAGAAAAGTGGTTGCTGCGATTATCATGCAGGCATCACATTTCTGCAATTGACTGCATGAGCTAAAATGCCCAGATTGGCTCCAATTCAATAGATGAGATCAGTAACAATAAAAAGTTGTTTCCTACATTTAAGAGAAAGTCATTTTGACTGTAAGGTTAGATTCTAGATCTCATCTTCATTTTTCAGGTTGCTAACTGTCAGTACTCACCTGAGAAAAAAAAAAATCTTAATGAGATTTTGGTGCTGGACACTTGAATTCATTCAGTAACTTGTTCTTAGTGCTCGTTGACAGCTTTGTTTGCTGATTGCAGAAAACTTTGTGAAACCTTGTTGATGATCTCTTTGTTTTTAAGCAGTAAACAACAGCTGTTCATGTCAAGGGCCAAGTTTGTGTGAATTGATCATTAGCATAAATCAAATCCCTGATTTCTCCCAAAAAGAACCTCAGCCTGTTCTTTCCAATGTGGGATTGCACTGCAGTCATGCAACTGCATAAACAGTCTTACTTCTTGGCCGATAAGGTCAGAGAAGTTGCAACAAGTCATCATAAGAAATTCATGCAAAACTCTGGTAACACAAATTTAAAAGCCTGTGCAAAAGTTTATGTCCTGGAAAGCTGAGGAGTAATTCTGTTAATTCACAGTTTTGAATAGTAACACTTCTCTTTTATAGTTTTTTGAACCAGGAGGTATTTTCATTCACTGTACATGTCCTTTTCTGTCTTCTGCATTTGTGTTATTTTTCCACTGATGGATTTGCTTTTTTGAATTTGCATCAGTGACAGTACACATCTGTTTTCTCCTAATGAGGATCGCTCAGGCCGATGCACATCCTCTGCCCTTTTCAGGAACCCGAGTAAAGATTATTAATGCGCCTAACAATGTACCATCAGAGCGGTGCCACTGTGCATCAGAAATGAAGAGCGAGCAGTTTGACACAGTGCCGAAGGTTAAGAAAGAACATCTTTCTCGAGCAGATTGGCCCCGTGACTGAGATCTGAAGTGGTCAAAGGACGTGACGGTGATGAAGATGAACAAGGGAGAATTATCCAGCAGCTGATGCTTATAACAGTGTCAGATAAAGCAGCAAACTTTCACCTATTCACATACTAACATCTGCTCTCGTAATCTTTTCAATCAGAACTTAACACTTGACTGAACTTGACAGACTGTTCCTGCCGTTTTTTCTAGCATCACTAATTATATTGATGTAACTATTTTATTTAACAAGTAATTTAAATATACTTGTCTATATTAGATTTATCAGGCCTAAATGCGATCTAATTATTACTTGCATTTTGCTTGAATTGTTGTTTGTTCCCGTCTGAATTCTTCATAATGCTCTGTTGTTTAGTCGTGGTAAAAATAGTGAATCTTTCCGTCTGCCTTCAATTAGTCTGGATGCCATCAGGGTCATGTTCCCAGACTTTGAAATTCCTCTCAAAGCAGCATAAAAAACAAATACATCCACTGACACATCTTGTGTTTACGAGAACATTGCCCTTTTAATGGAGGGAAATTAAACTGTCACTGCACCAAAATTTTAAAATGTCATGACACAATAATTCAGAAAAATTCAAACCAAACGGAGCACCAAAAATTGGAAAATGTTATTTTTTTATTTTTTTCTTTTCCATGAATGGAGTCAATATGTGATGCACTGTAAATGGTAAATGGTATAACAAGCTGCCCTTTACTAATCAATAGCTACAGATGAATCATAATGAAATGTTCTATCTCTGTCACCACATATGATACAGTTTAAGTGTATATAATAGTTTTGGTCACTCATTTCAGAAGGGAAACTTAGATATGGACTCTTTATACAAAGAGTGAATTACTTCAAGTCTTAATATCTTGAAATATTGATGATTATAGCTTACACAATGAAAAACCAAAACCCAGTGTCTCATGAAATTAGAATCAGCATATTACATAAGACAAGTCAAAAAGGACATTTTATGCAGAAATGTCAGGACTCTGAAAAGTTTTCCTCTTTCTGTTCATTATCCAAGTTTTCTTCCAATTTTCTGGCCCTTTTTTTTTGCAGCTTTTTCGACCATTTTTTCCACCTTTAACTTAATATTATGTCTATTTTTTACCATTTTTTTGCCACTTTTCGCTTCTTAGTTTGGTACTCTTGCAAAGGGAGTTTTCAACAATTTGGCTTTCTTAGCAGGGTTGAGTAACACTGGTGTAGAGCAAAAAATATCCACTGAAAAAAAAAAAAATTAAAAATGCATGTGGTATTCTGACACATTTGAGGTCAGAATTATATATGTATAGTGATTTAACGTAATTTGCAATGAATTTCCCCCCCTAATCCGACATCCGACTGTGTCTTTCTCTTACACTTGTGCTCTGTGGAACTGGTGACACAAAAACAACTTGTCATTCTTCAGTTTAGTTTTTATGGACTAAACTTTTCCAGCCTTCCAGAGCGAACAGTTCACAGTGTCAGTGCTTTGTGAGGTGTGACAGCTCACGGGGCAAAGCATTTGAATTCCATCAATTTTAGAAATGTTTCAATTAATGCTAAATGATAGTTGTGAATTTCCTCATAAATACATTCAATTATATGCTCCCCGCTGTGTTTCTAAGCTTTGTGGTATGATGCAGGCAGTGGCTTTTTATACATTTCTTATTCCTGAGTTACAGGAATTCTTAGTGTTATCCAGGATTACAGTTTTTACGATTCACAGCTGTGCTGAAGGAGTGTTGTTTCGCTCCTTCTCGCATCACCTTTGCTGCACAAGCATTATTAATAGCTGCTTCATGCACGGCGGATCCACATAAAGAGATCATTGTGTGCGTCAGATACTATGGAACATAAAGAATTACAGATAATGAAAAATGTACAGCATGTACTTTGAAAGGAGTTACAGTGTCAAAAACTTGTGACTGCAACAAATTCCCCTTTAACTGAAGCTCCCTGCCACTTCAGACTTCAGGATAAATCTAATCCACGTGGTTGTAACACGAGGCCTGGTTGTGTATTTCTCATCCGTGTCTGCCACACGGCGCCCGCTCGTCTCTTTGCCGCACGAGCGCGACCCTCATGTGTGTCCCCCCAGCTTGAGCTCGCATGATTCTTCTCTGTGGTTTTTACATCTTGACCACCTGCCGGCATCACACGCACACAACTTAAAGAGCCGCCGTGCACACACCTGCTCCCACCCGCTCCTACCCCGCTCCCCCTCTTTGTGCTCGCAGCAGGCCTGCCGCCAGTCTCCTCAGCAGCCAGCCAATCAGTCACTGCTTTGTATTTGACATCAGACGGAGCTTGCCTCATTGGCTGCTGAGAGGCAGACCACCGGGCTCACAGCAGTTTGTTGGGGGATCAGAAATCCTGCATGAGAGCCGGGCGGCTTCATTAGTTTATTGCTTCACCAGGTTAGACGTTTCATAAGCTAAATGCATCCTTTCTTCTCTAATCAGATCAGTAAAATCAGATCAGTCTGCATCATCAGCCAGCCCTGTCACATGAAAGGATTTCCCCACTCGACCAAAAACTGGGAGTACAACTGTTGTCCTGTGAGAATTCGTCACACTCTCTCTGACTCTGTCTCCTATTTTGCCTCTCTCTCTCTCTCTCTCTCTCTCTCTCTCTCTCTCTCTCTCTGTTTTGCTCTTCCTCTTCATCAAACACAGCTATTGCTTTCTCCCAGAGATGGTGCATGCCAAATGTGTCAAAAATTGCTTTTTCTCGTGCCTCTGTTCCATTTTGCATTCTGTGCGCCACTACTCCTGCCAGTGTGTGTTTGTGCTTCTCTTCTTTTTTTTTTTTTTTTCTCTTTTCTCATTCATTCATTCCCAATGCTGCAGTCATAAGCCAGGGATGAATCCACAACAGGGTCTCACAGTATTTCTAACTCCAAAGAGAAAAAAAAAACTCAATCTCCCAAAGTGTTTCACTCCAAAACAGCTGGCAGGAATATGGTTTGCAAAAGTCAGGCCATGAATTCAGAGGAAATCACTTCTACCATGAACAGTGTAGAGAGACATTTTCTGCTTTACTGTAAGGTTTGAACACTACTTTAGGTGCAGGCAGGCTCCTGATGGGTGGGCATTGTGTAGCTTAGAAATACATATATTGCTCAATGTGGCTTGAACAAGAACTGAAAGGTCCAAGAGTTTGAAAAGCAGCGGCAGCAGAGGCTCATTTTAGCTTTTCTTATCTCTCTAATGTGGAACCCATGGGTGTTCCTAAACCTGTAACCTCTCTTCCTTTTGCACACTCTTTCATTTGCACATGCTGCCTTCCCTCCCATGGAGATGGCGCTGAAGCAAATTGATGAGATGACCTGATAGATAATTCTGTAATTATACAAGCTCTACATTTCCGCCTTATCAGGTTCAGTTGCTTCACATTTTCATAAATCCTGTCTTTGTTTTTTTTTATCAGATTCACCATCAGATGACGCAGCACAGATTATTATTTGTGTTTCTGACACCCATCAGCCATAATATAATGACCAGTGACAGCAGAGGTAAATAACATTGATTATCTCTTCACAGTGTCACCTGTCAGTGGGTGGGAAATGTTAGGCAGCGAGTGAACATTTTGTTCTTGCAGTTGATGTTAAAAAAAAAAACAGATAAAGAAAGAAAAAGAAAACGAGTTATTTTCTGATGTGAGCGACTTTGACAAGGAACTGTGACGGCTGGACGACTGGGTCAGAGCAGATCTGCAGAAGTGTTCAAGTGTTGTGCAGAGCTGTTATTATCTGTGTCTCTATCTGGATGGAAAACAGGAAGTAGCTGTTTTTGCAACAATTATGACAACAAAAGAGAAAAGAGGAAACAAGGTAGAAAATGACACATTGACATTAATATTAAGAGGATACAAGTGAATTCTGGCTTTAATGTCATTTGAACTATGTATGCAAATAGCAATAGAATGGTTATTGAAGTAACAGGAGCCAAATAGCAGTTTCACAATTAATGAAACATGATGACTTTAGGTCTCACATGGATGAATGTGACTGGGAACGAGAGGTGAGGTCTACTTAACCTAGGGTGACCATATTCTCTTTCTCTAAAAAGAGGGGTACTTTTTTCGCATGTCATCAGTGAAATGACATTCGCGTTTCGGCATTTTCTTTCTGTTCGAGTGTTCTCTGGCAGTGTGCCTACCTGCCTGTCAGCCTGTGAGTGAGTGAGTGAGAG
Organism: Thalassoma bifasciatum; assembly: GCA_008086565.1. Taxonomy (NCBI): domain Eukaryota; kingdom Metazoa; phylum Chordata; class Actinopteri; order Labriformes; family Labridae; genus Thalassoma; species Thalassoma bifasciatum. The sequence continues at coordinate 63,296 of RPOG01002358.1, forward strand.
TGGAGCACCTCTGTACTGATTTTTGAATGAATGAATACATGTTCCGGGGTGGCTCAAACTCCACCTCTCAGAGCGTGTTTCTAAAGGAACCACTCAACATGAATGATAAATACACTATTCTGTGACGCGCTCAACCTAGGCAAGCTCAAAAACCCAGACATTTGAAGGATTTTATAAACCCTGACCAGACAGGCCGGACAGCCTCTTAAAAGAGGACATGTCCGGGCAAAAGAGGACGTATGGTCACCCTAACTCAACCTCAAAATTAATATCAAAAATACAGATTATACCTAAAGCCACTTGCATCTGGAGTCTTTCACATTTTGTTGACAAAAGTCAACACATACCATTAAATGACAGATTCTCTGCTTCATTCTGATGTACATCATGAAGAATTGAAAAAGTCTTGAAAAAGTCTCATATTGTCCGTCTGACAGAAAATTGACAGAAGAGCAGAAGAAAGCTAAACAGGAGAGCGATAGAGCAAGGCTAAAGGCTAAAACACGAGCCAAGCTGTTTGTGGTAATGTTCAGTACAAACCACATGCACCAATTATTCTGCAGTGATCTATTCAAACCTGAGAGTCTGTCAATAAAATGAAGAGCCAGGTTATGTTTGCTCTGCTTGGTGAGGTTGGGGTTGGTAGATGAGCACTGGTAGGATATAACCAGGATTCACCAATGTTACATGTTACTGATATGTCTCAGAGCACTGGGCTGTGAGTCGAGCTAAACATAGCGGGCGACTCAACTACACTACAAACTGGGTTTACAAAGTTTGCTTATTGCCCTGTTTCAAACGGTTGCTCTTCATAACTGTTGATAAGTGCATTAGCTTGTCTCGTTGGATCCTGTAAAAAATTGTCTTGATCAAAGAAAAGTGGTGTTAAAAGTAAGATCTGATTTCAATTAGTTTTTGAAAACAATTTGTTAGGAGTCATTTCATCACAGCAGTTTAATCAAGTCCTCTGGCTAAAGGGATCAATCCACTTCAAACAGTTACTCTTCATAGTTTCTTTTGATTTACTTTAATTTCTGGATAGGAAGCATATCAGGTTATACTTTTGGATAAGTACAGTCTGCTATGTTAAAGTATTGGAGCAGACAGTACATCAAAGGTTGTTAGGTAGGAGGTTGTATAACTGAACCATTACAATGTATGGATTTGTGTCTATTTAGACCAAATCTTTTTTTTTTCTGCAACTGGCCTCAAGTTGACTCTCAATGAACTGCAGTTTTTAGCACTTCCACATTGAATTCATTTCTCAAGGCGGCTTGAGCTGCACCCACAGGAAACACATTAACATCAGAACTAGACCATGGAGCGATGGAAGGAGGGGGCACAAAGGGACGGGGAAATGAGTTCAAGGTGTTGTCTCAGGCTTTACTCTATCACAGCATGGGATCAGATAGGTTTCTATTCATGTCAATGTGTTAACTCACTCTGGAGCTGCTCTGTTGTAGTCCAGCTGCATCCCTGCTCCGGCAGGTTGCAGCAGATATGCAATAATCATATTTGTGCCAGATGCTGGAGCTATGATGTGTGTAAAGGAATCACATTGAGGGGGTCGGGAAGTTGTGCATGGTAACCCCCCTTGTAACTTTTAAAGAAAACAAACCGTGTCAAAATCAGATCGTATGTAGCTTGACTACAACAACAAACCGACTTGATGAGCGCAGCCAGGCCTGGAGTCAACAGGTTCGAGGTCTAAAGTCCTTTTAAAAAGAGGCTCATCAATAGCATCAGAAGCACAGAAACTCATTAGTATCACTATTTCAGCCGTCTGGCAGTCCTCTGTGTGCCGAACTAAATAAACATTTGGAGTGAGTTGACGGATGAGAGACCATGCAGTCAACACGTAATGAAGCAGATCTGGATTAGAGACACATCTGTTGTATTCCCGGTGTTAAAGAATCTGCTGCTAACGTTGTGGTGCCAGATACCACAAAACACCTTCACCATCCTAGAGGAGACCATATTTCAATATCCCAGCAGAAGATTAAACTGTATCTAATTTGTAGGCGTATGTTTGTGAGGATATTTCTAAACTTTTTTTCAGTCATATCAGCATTTTCCTTCACAACAGAAGCAGATTCACACGGCTGCACGCTGTAGTCCTTCTCCCTTTTGATCAGTCCAGACATTAAATTGTCTCCAGTATTTTGTGCCGTCCTAGAGATGGTGATTATCCAGAGTAATTGATACACATGAGAGAGTGGACTCACAGTTTCAAAGTGGATGTAGCTCGGTTACATAAACAGCAGGGAAAATACATAAAAAGGGAGGAAACTGCATTCTATTTGCATAGTAATTCATTTTTTGCCCCCTTGTGTTCGTAAAACTCGCGAGTGTTTCTGCTGAAGCGGGAGGTGATAAATAAGTCATATGAAGTGCGCTTGCATTTCTCCACTCTTTTGTGTGCCTCAGTGTTTTTGTCTTTCATGACACAAATACTGGGTTGCGGTCAGGGCTTTTAATTTATCTTTTCATACACAAACATACCTCTAATGATCATCTGAATCAGTTCCCGGAGTTTTGTTTATTTTGATAAATGGAAAGAACTTCAAATAGAAATGAGCTCTATACCTGAGCACAGGCAGTGTGTGTGTGTGTGTATGTGTGTGTTTACGCACGCTGCAGTCAGAAAGTGTTAGAACTATGATTTGTTTTTCTTTGTTTTGGCTCAACTTCTCCACTTTGGATTTACAATGAAAGTATCACTCTGGGGGTGAAGTGCTGACTTTAGCTTTAGTGTCTGAGAGTGTTGTCATCTAAACCTGGAGAGCGATCTAAGAATCATCGTCCTCTTTCTTTATGACAATGCAGCTGGGCACTCACTGTAAACAAGCGGCAGACGGCGTTTTTTACGACCACGCGGTGAACCAGACCTCATCAGTCACCTGGGCTCTCTTCAGTTAATCATTTGTTTTACTTTCTAAGAAGTGGAAGTCGAAAGCCACTGGCAGAGGCAATACATCGGTTAGACACAAGAGTCTCCAGGCTGAAGAAGAATGTTTTTGATGACCAAACTCACTTTTCTTGTTTTTGTACGTAAAGTCTTGAAACTGAAAAGTTTTAGAAAACATTTATAGCTTTTTTGTTTTCTCCCAGAGAGGGATGGACCTTCAGTGAAATGACAACGAAATGACACAGTGTAGTTTCTGAGGGGTTGAAAGGAATATTGTTCAGGTGAAATAAATGGAAACTGCATCGAGTTGCCCACTCACAGAAGTTCAAACTAGAGTCTTCCTCACTGTTGACTTATAGTTATTCAGATACTTAAATCAGTGTCAGTATTATTGAATATGCATTTCAGCCCACATAATGATACCAGAAGTGTATAAATACATAAATAAGAAGTGTGAACACAAACATGCAACCTCTTTTGTCAGAGCATGTCGGATGAAAAGAGAAAGTCAATGGCCATTGACACCAAAGTATCCATTCAGGTCGACACTCCCTTTCATCTTTCAACATTTAAAGAGGGGGTATTTTGATTTTGATTTGTTTTTATTTTGTCCAGCTGTTACTTTTGCAGTAGCTGTTGATTCACAGCTGAAAAAGTCCCTATTTTCTCATATTAGACCCTTATTTTAGCCTCTCTCTGCAATGCTTCGTTTAAGCTGCTGTCTCTTTAAGGCTCCCTGCTTCTCAGACCCCTTCTCACTGGTTGGCCAGTTCTCTACAGCAGTGTTTCTCAAAGTTTTAAGACTGAGGACCACTTATAACCCCCAAAGAAACTCACAGACCAGCAAGCTAAATTGTCCTGATGGTAAACTATGTATTAACACACCACCCCCGGAACCCCTACCATACGTCACCAGAACTTGTACTTATTTTTACTTTCCATGGGATCAATAATGCTCATCATTGTGGAAACTTTTGTGAGACCAGGGGAACTTGTCTTTTACACAGGCAGACCTTGGTGTTTGAGGTCCCTAACATGTCATGAACTATTTTGAACAGACACCAGACATATTCAGGGACTTTTCCAACAGATAGATATGAAGCAGTTGAAAAATCTGCACATCTTTAGTCTTAGCATCCATCCATTACAATATCAGAGAGCAGTATACCCTCTCTTTAAGTTCCTTCCTCTATCCTGAACATCTGCTTACTTAATGATAAAGTTAACAACTTTGTCAGTGATGATAATGGGGTTTTTTTTGTTTGTTTGTTTGTTTTTTTGTCCACCTTGTGCATTACTGGCCTGGCTGGTGTCTTCCTGAACGTGAAGCATTTAGTAGCACTCCAACATCTTGCGCTGCTTTTTGTTCACTGGGTTATTTCATTGAAAGCTTGAATGAAAATTCAATTTTGCGAAGTGAGTGGAAAAGTCAGGGATGTACTCAGTACTGGCTCAAAACTGTTTCTACAAAGCAATCAAGAACCAAACGTTCTTAACTTTGGCTGTAGTTGTTTTGTGTCCTTGATTTAATGTTTGTAACTTGCTTTTATAAAAATTGGGAAGGTCTGTGTTCGCAGGTTTTACTAAACTGAAAAACACAACATCTCCACAACATCTCCACATCACAACCATCCATTAAGGAGCAAACTTTTAAGGAGTGTTGGTGCCAAAACCAGAGGGGGTGTTTTATGTTTTAGACATTCCTAACACTCCCGCTGATCTGCAGACAACCCACTTGAAAACAATTGTGCCATTCAGAGATTTTTGTTTTGAAAGAAAAAAAAAAACACTCAACAGGGACCACAGAAATAAGAAGAGAGGACCATTTGCATAATAATTTTCTGGCATTCCTTCAATAAATGCGAATGCCAGAGAACTTTTAAACGAACTGTATAACGTTTGTCACTTGTGTCTAGTTTTATGAATTTTTATAAAATAGACTTATCGTGTCAAACTTAATATCAGATTTTCAGAACCTGGAAGCAGGTAACAGTATAAGACTGAAAGGTGTTATGTATCGGGGGGGATTTCTTCTCCCAGCAGAGACGGGCTCTGTCTCCCCGAGGGCGCCAGGTGACTGACAGCAAACTGAATGTAATGTAATGCACTCACTGATGTGAGACCGTCGCCGTTTTCTGAACAAAGATGAAACCAAAACATTGACAAATCCAAACGGAGGATGCATGTTTACGGCAATCGACTGCCAAACTGGCAATTTGAAAGTCTGAGCATGTTGTTTTTTCCTGTACTGGAGTTAATGGAGCCAAACGGACTCCGCTGGGGAGGGGAGGCTTGTCTTTTACAAATATATTCACCGTGCAGACACAGTGCAGGCAGGGAGCAGAAATTCAGACTGTGACTAACTGAAGATGGCAACGGCCCAATCTGATCCCACAGATTTGGCTCATTAATTAACAGACTTCGTCAATTAACTCTTTTGCAAGATTAATGGAGCCCACATATTTATTTAACATCTAAAATTCTCTGATAATCCTCCTCTTTTACTTCACATTGCTAAATCTAACAGAGTGTTGAAACAACGTGTGAGGGGATTTAGCCTCTCAGTGTTCACACTACATCTATCACATATACACGTATGTTACACCATAACAACAAACCACCATGCTCTCTACAGTACACAGGAGACCACAGGGTTTCCTGACAGCCTGCAAATCCTGGAAAACAGTGGATATCTAGGAAAACTGTGTGCTGTCCAGCATAATTATTCAAGAAAACCCCTGAAATGTTGTTAAAATCCTTAAAAAAAGATGGCATGTCACCTTGAAAGGCTAAAAAGTTCAGGACTCTTTCCCTGTATAACATGATACATTGCATATCATTACGTTATATTAAATTATCATGTAGCACAATATACTGAATTATGACAATGTTACATGTTGAGTTTTTGGCAGCAGTGGACCACAGCTGTTGCAGTGGAGCCTTCAGCGCCCCCAAGCCTGTCAGTGATAAATGACGCCACCTCGAAAGGGTCAGACTGATTCTTCCTTCAGTGGAAGCCCATACATTTTGAAATCCATCACAGTGTATGCATACTTACCATTCTATCATCCACATTTCTCAATAACAGCAGACTGTCTCCATGTCTTCCCAAGTATGACGTGGAATTCAATCAAATTATCTAAGTGAGCCGTATCCATTGAGTTCTTCATTCTCCATACACTTTCTCCATTCAAACATGAGTTTAACGTGACTGTGAGGAGAATCAGTTTGAAGTGGATTACAGTGACCTATGTCACTTGAGATTTCGCCCAAATCGTCATGACTCGTGTTTTTGTTGTGTTCTTCGTTCAAGTCGACCTTTTACCAGATACAACGCAACGAGGTAATGTATTCATCAACAGTTGCAAAGCGTTGTTGTTTGAAAAGTGACCACAAAAAAACTTTGTAGGAATGTACCATAGTTTAGCAGCGGGCTACATTTGGTGTTACTTACAGCCCCGTGCTCTGTGACATGTCCATAACATGTAACGTAAGTGAATCCCAGTTATGTCCTACCAGTGCTCATCTACCAACTCCAACCTCACGAAGCAGAGCAAACATAACCTGGTTCTTCATTTTATTGATAGACTCTCAGATTTGAACAGATCACTGCAGAATAACTGCTGCATGTGATTTGTACTGAACATCATCACAAACAGCTCGGCTCATGTCTTAGCCCTTAGCCCATGCTCTATCAATCTCCTGTTTAGCTTCCTTCAGGTCTTCTGCCAGGTCTAGCCTAGTCTAGTCCATAGACTGTATAAAACATGGATGTAGTCTCTGTGACGTCACCCGTCTGTTACTGCAGCTCAGTTTTGAAGCAAAATGGCGGGCGCGGCCATATTGGAATTGGGACGAGTGACGAGTGCCCAAACTCACAGCTATTGGGCGCCCATCAGTCGCGTGATCTGCTCTGTGGCTCTGATTGGGCAAGCTCTTGATCCTAATATCTTCCAAACAGCTGAGTTAGAAAAAAATTCACCCCCTCACAGTGTGTGCCCTTAGCAAAATAAGCGATACAGCCTGGAGACAGAGTTTGTACCAAGCTTTAAATACGCTAATTTCGGCTCTAAAAACTGCCTTTTTTCCGTTTGTTTGTACCTGACTTCCGGTACTTCCGGAGCCAGGCTCAAGCGGTCACTCGAGGAACAGCAGCTCTTTCGCGCTTCCGTGTTGTCTCATTTTTCTTAGACTTGAGGTTGCTGCTTGGTCTAGTCTAACATTAATACGATTTAATTGTACTAATAGAGACCCAACATCAAGACTTTTTTCCAAATCTGCTGAGTAAGAACCCCCCCACCCACCCCTCACAGTGTTTGCTGTTTGAGAAATTAGCTATTCAGGCTGAAGTCCTTTTTTCATACCAGCTTGTAAATATTTTTGAGTCCGCCTCATGGGACACTCCATGAACTGCTGTCTTCAGCACTTCCACATTGCCTCGTATTTTTAAACCAATAGTTGCCACTTCGTTCCACCAGCACTACCCACCCGGGCCTTGAGTGAAAAAGTTATTTCAGCGAGTACAGTTTCCAGTCAGGACCTTTCCCCCTGTTGACATTAAGTAGCAGGCATTAAATAAAAACAGCCAAATCTGCTCAGGGAGGATGCTCAGAGGGTAATAATCTCTTGTCCTTCTGCAGGAAGCTGACGCTACACAAGAGTTTATTCAACACTCAGAGAAAAGAAATGAGAAGAGATTTTCTATTTCCCAATAAACTTTTATACTTCCATGCTACATGAGGTGCTTGGGCCTCAGTTCAATGTACTAAATTAGTCTGGAGTCCTTAAATTTTCGACGTTTATGTAGTTAATGAAGGCTAAAGACTTTGTAAAACACAGTAGGCTAAATCAGCCGTTAGAAAAGAAACTTACAAAGTGCTGTGATGGCACAGTTAAAGATCCTGTGGCCGACACCGAAGAAGTAGAGCTTGAAAAACCCTGAATTGAGGCCAAAACGGCTCTTCCAATATTCTTCACGAATTTGTTAGACATTCTAAAAATCTCACTTAGCTGTATCACTGCCTTGAACTTTTATTTTGGTGCTTCTGGCAGGCGAAGTGTGAATTTGCATATTTTATAACTTTATAAGAATTGCACCACAAGATAGGGACTTCATATTTCGAAATCTTAGCTAAATATTTAGAAATCTGAGTGAAACATTTAGAAATTGTACCTCAAAATTTAGAAATCCTGACTGAATATTAAGAAATCATTTCTAATATTTCCACTGCGAAATATTTAGATTTGAAAGCTAAATATTTAGAAATCTTCAATAAATATTTTGGCTCAATATTTAGAATGTAAGCTAATTTTTCTTTGAAAAATAGATGAATATTTAGAATCAGGATATGTATTTATAGCATGTATATGTAACATTTAACATTTAGATAAATCTTTATTTATTATATTTGACAAATATATTTCACCAATGTTTCCCAAAATCTGTATAAAAAGGGCTTAATGTGGAAAAATGTTATTTGTAGTGTGTGCAACTCAACAATCAATGCCCCATAAGACTCCATATTTCTATGTTGTTTTTTGGTTGTAATTTGTTAACAATTGTAAGTCAGTCACTTTCAAAGACTTTTACTCAAAGGAGTTTAAGTTACGATTAGTTTTCCATAGTTTAGTTCAGAGGAATCTATCTCAATTAGGTTTGGACTGATTCCTGGGTTTCTTCACTGGGCTTCTCTCCAACCTGAGTGAAAGCCGTGTTATGTATCCTCTCAGCAGAGGGCGGAAGTGTTACACTGGGTGTTAGAAACCCACATAACACCTGAGTGAGTGTATGTGAATGTCCATAACATGAAGGATGAATCAGAACGGTTGCATCCTCACATCCACATGGAAAAGGCTCAAGGTTATAGCCACATTTTTCCAATCTTGTGAAAATGGTCTCTAGAAACACTTAAACCTCTGGGACCTGTTTGAAATGCGGAGCTGTATCTGCAGGCACATGTTTTTCTAAGTTCCTCAGTTTACCAATAACTTATTAAAAAAACATGACCTTCGTAGATTTCAACATATCATGAAGCTCGACCTTCTGATCATAAATCTGGTTAATATTGATGCACCACATTCCCTACCTGCTTTAAAAACAGCCGATACTTTCTTACTCTTCTATAAAATGTATTAGTAAAGGTAAAGCCCATCTAGTTGCCATATTCCTTTCAGTAATAGTACACATGGATGTACAGTTGTGCCTAAAAGTTTACACCCCCGAGTAGAATTTCTGATTTTTGGCCTTTTCTCAGAAAATATGAATGATACCACAAAATCCTTTCTATCACTCATGGTTAGAGGTTGGGTGAAGACATTTATCTTTTTAAATCATAATGACAACAGAAACTTCAAAAATGCCCCTGTTAAGAAGTTTACACACTCTGGTGGTTTTGGCCTGATAAAAGCACAAAAGTGAACACGTGTTTGAATGTCTACTAAAGGTAACCATCCTCACCTGTGATCTATTTGCTTGTAATCAGTGTGTGTGTATAAAAAAATGAACAGGGTCATTTTTGAAGTTTCTGTTGTCATTATGATTTAAAAAGAGTAAACACAGTTGTTTGTTTATAAATGTCTTCACCCAACCTCTAACCATGAGTGAGAGAAAGGTTTTTGTGTTATCATTCACATTTTCTGAGAAAAGGCCACAAAATCAGAAATTCTGCTGGGGGTGTAAAATTTTGGGCACAACTGTATTTTTCCTTCAGAAAAGACCCGTTTTCAGACTTAAGGTGTCTAAAGATTAATTAATCTACTGATGAAACACAAGTTTCCCAGTTTAAATGTCCAGTTCTATACTCCTCCACAAGCTTCACAGACACAATACTTCTTACCCCTGGGGTCTAGTTTCAACACATGGCTAATGGGGCCAAACTCCCCTCCTCCCAACTAAAAGGACTCTGTTGACATTTTAAGAATCAGGTCACAGTCATTTTCCAAAGCTAAATGGCAGAGGGTTTAGTGAAACCTGTAATGTGGCCAAAGCTGACATGGAGAGGTATTTAAACACAGCGGGTCACTTTGAGTGGCGGTGAAGCAGAGCTCGTCCTCTTGTGTGCTTGTTGCTTTTAGGAGTTAAGGTGAAACTGCTCTCTGATCTGCTTGAGTCTCTGCAGGACAAAGAGAGGACCCTGCAGTGAGGCGTGATGTTAGGATTGTAGAGTTGCCAAAGTGCCCAGAGAGCTGGTCCACAGCCTCTGTTTATGCACTGCTGGAGGGACAATTCAACCTGGATGAGGTCCCAATGCTGGAGAGGGCTCATACAGAGCTGCAGCCAGCAGTCAAGGAGGGACGACCGGGCGAGCCACTGAGACGGGGGCTGCCTGAAATGCTGCTCCCCTCTAGTAGTTGACTGTGAAAAACAATCAGAGTGATCGCAGCGATGCTCTGCACATGTGAATTGAGATCTGAAAGATTTAACAGCAGTAAGCCAAGCTCCAAAGACAACAGAAGGTTGTATACCATAAAAGGTTCAACACCATCTCTGAGTGTTGGTTTAAGCTACTTAAACAAATTCCTTTTATTTTTAGCTGCAGCAATCCAAAAATCTTCTGAAATGGCTTTCATCGAGCATTAAACTTTAAAATTAAAACATCTGCGCAGCATGGACGTCACTCTGTAGAAAATGTGGTTGTGAAAAGTTGAAGACTTGAAATGTTTGATCAAAGTTTGTTAAATTTAACATAAGCACATGACTCCGTGAATAAAATCTGAACTGACTCTCACGTAATAATAAAAAAAGACTTTATGCAGTGGCATTACATGAAAGGTCAGGGAAATACAAAAGCTATTTTTTTGAGGATGTGAATGTCAAGTTTTTGTGCTTGTCTCTGGAAAAAATCCATGGTTTCCAGTCAATGAAAACCAATATTCAGTATCTTTAGAAATTGAAAATAACACACACCTAAAAAAAAGCAGTAATGTTAAAAAATATCTTCATTTCTCTGAACCCAATATTTAGTTAGGTCTGCTTTTCCATGATTTTTACTGTCACAATTGTGTGTAACTGAGGTGGTCAGCCTGTAGCTCCGTTATGTTGTTGGGACCAATCCTGATTTTATGGTTGCTGCCATCATGAGCCGCCACCATTACTGCGGTGGAACAGTGGTGTCTACTAACATGCGGGTCGCAACAGCAGCATAAATGTTTGTAATAGAAAGCGCCACAGAATCTCAACATTAACATAATCAGCAACAAAACAGACAAAAACACAAACATTGATCCAGTATCATATCTCACAAGCGCAAGACTGGAGCCTCATATTTAAGTACAAAATTCAACCTGACCAAACCCAACCCAACCTCAGCTGAGCTAAAAATCCAATTCTTACAGTCCATTTTTCACACAGATTGCACATGAACAGAACTTTAAATAACTGGAAAAACTCCATTTTTCCATCTATTCGCTTTCAGTGGGATAGACAAGATCATGAAGTTTACCAAGCTGCTTTGTGTTTGCTTTTCTTACATTTTGCCAGTAAATAACCAGAAGCTTCAGTACATACCCAGTTAGCTGATTAGCTAATTGGCCATCATTAGCAGCTCGCAGCCACATATCGTCCACACAAAACACCACCAAAAAGAAATCTGCTTTTTAAATTAAATGTTACTCAGCTCATGATTTTGGTCCTCACAAGCTGATGAATTCTGTTTTTTGAATTTTGTTGTTTATCCCTTGAACAACTGAAGTTATATTTTCATTGCTATTTGTCTAGATTGCCTTGAGCATGCGAATACATTCCTACTTCTGTTTAATTAATGCATATTCAATTAGCCATGTGCTGCTTATGTAGACCAGTAACTTTGGCTCTGACCAGGACGGGAAATCACTACCTTGTGGTCACACAAAGAAAGTTGGTTGTATGAAATGTAGATGATGAATATAATATCATTTCTGCTGATATTTTAAATCCACTGTTGACGTACAGTACAATAGTTACTGCTGCTCTGCTTCAAACGTATGCTAGTTATAGGGCTCTTTCCACCACGTGTACATGCAGATTTTTTTGACACTTTTATTTCAGCAACAGCTTGTTAGTAACGCGCACCTACTGGATGCACTGAAGAGGAGGTTGAAGCCGCCATGTTTTCACATGGAATAAATATCACTGGACATTTACGCCAAAACAGAGCATGCGCAGCCAAAACGCAGCCTGATACCATCCTGTTTCACCATTTACATGGCGAAACTTCCCTTTCGATCGGTTTGGGAAAAGGAATATTCTACCCCTGTGCAACCGAATGAAATTCCATTTGGTTTTGGCCTGTTTATTCCAATTGAAGTGTTTATATGAAGCGTTTTTATTTGGTTTGGGCTTCTAAATCAATTCCAATCGGAATATGAGGCTCCAATAGAAACCCAGCTTATGGCTCAAGTTAGTTTTGTAGCAGCCTTCAGCTCATCAGTGTTGCAGGGTTTGGTGTCTCCTTCCTCTTGATAACACTTCATATGTTATGTTTGGAGTTTGGGCCTGGTGAGTTTGCTGTCAAGCACACAATCATTGTTATTAAACAGCTTTAGGAACATTATATACTGTTGATAGGAGTCAGGTCCTGGTGAAAGTTGAAATCAGTGTCTTATTGAAGCTTGTCAGCAGAAGAAAGCATGAAGTGCTGTAAGTTTCTTTGGTAAATGGCTGTTGAGTCTGGACTGGAGAAAACACAATGGAGTAACAGCAGTAAATGACATGGCACCAAACCATCACTCTGCTTACAATCATTGAAATAACTGCTTCAGTGTGTCAAACAAACAAAGAACCACCACATCTCAGTGCTACTGTTAGACTGTTTTAGCCTGGGCTAACATCACTGTCACCTCCTTTTAACTCCAGCTTCCCTTATCTGTCCATCACTGTCCAGACCTGCGAGTTCACTCTGACTGGATTCATGTCTCTGGCAAAAGTAAACAAGGTAGCACCATGTGGAGCACCATGGAGAAGACAGTTGTGGTGTGGAAAAGAGGAAATAGACGCTGGTATGGAGGCCTGGGTACTGAAAAAATAATGTGTTCAATAGTGGTTTAAGTGAGAGTGAAAAAGTTGTGGTAGAACCATTTACCTGCTGACCACTTGATCGTAAAACATCACACTAAACACAGCCCAAGAGTTGATGTTGCAGAATGCTTTAGAAAAGCTGTAATTATGCAAAACAGCAGAGTATTTCCAGGGCTAAACTTTGTCCCTGCTCTGACCCCACTCATCCAGTGGGATGAGTCAGAAAAACACTGAATTAATGAACTGAACAGTGGTTTAAGCATAAAGCAGGGAAAATATTTGTTAACCTCTGATACTTTGTGGTGAACTCATTGTTTGTGGAGGCAGATCGGGTCACACCCAAATAAACTGCCTATTAGCTGGTCATAAATTATTCCCAAATTGGTCTTTCAGTAAACAACGACTCTTCATTTTTTAAAGGAAAAACTGTGCTGTCAGGCGTCATGACAGGAAGAGGATTTTAATTTCACTGTGAGTGTATCTTGTGTAATTACATGTCCTGAAAACACCAGGGCGACTGACTGATTGATGGCTTTTTGTTTAATGAACAGAGGGATGGCTTGTGTAATTTCACCACGACTAGTTTTGACAAACTGCTGGTTCGATGGCTCTATGTGTTCTCAGTCAGAGCGCTGTGGGACTTGATGAAGCTGCTCAATCTTTGGGCTTCTCTTTGGTTGTAAATTATTAAGTCAGGCAAGTTTTTTTGGCAATTGAGTTGTGTAATGTAGTCTTAATAAAACTTCTCCTCTACTTTGATGTCACTTCCGTTGACATGTGAGAGACAAGAGGAATCATAAGGTTTGGTTTCCAATAAATAACTCATCACTTCCAGGTTCTAGTTCCAGTCACCTGAACCTAAATGAAGGGAGATTTCACCCAGAATAGATTCTGGCAGCTGAGAGCACCAAGAAATGAGAGCCGCTTCTGATTCCAGTATCTGCTCTGTCAGAAAATCCACTTCACAGAGCATAATGCCCTCATGATAGACAAGCACAAACCAGTCATTTAAGTCCTGCAGCTCCTGTGCAATTTGCTCTTGTTTTGCACCTAATGGAAATGTGCAGTCACCCCAGGTTGTAATGCATTTAACCCTTCACTTGAGCTAAGTGATATAGATCAGGAATGCCTGAACTTTTCAAGAAGGACCACATTTGGTTTTGTGAGGCACCAGCAGCTCTTATTGATGTGTATTAACCATTAAAGTAACATATGAATGCTCTTTGTTAAATATTTCTTTAAGTAATATCTGTAACTGTAAGTCACTGAGTGAGCTCAAGCCTACTTGTTCCATCTTTACAGACTGATGAAATCAAAGCTCACCTGTCCCTCAGGTGTCTCTTGATACCAGATGAAAAGTGGTCAGTTTACATCAGGGGTGTCCAAACGAAGGCCCGGGGGCCAATTGTGGCCCGCCATCTATTTTCATGCAGCCCCCATCTGTCATTTTGATTTGTATTAATTTTGTAACTTAAATTAAGTATGTTGTAGTTGTGTACATCTACAGTTTACGTCAGATTCTTGAAAAAACCCTAAATATATCTGGTAACATCTCACAAAAATTTGGACTGTGCATAGGCCACTTCAAAAAAAGAAAAAAAAAAAAAAAAACACGCACACATGAGAAGACAAAATACTGAATTAAAGTTATAAAATGGTGAAGAAAAGACAAAAGTTGATGCATAAAATGGTTCAGAATGTAGGATCAGAAATATTTAGGGTTTGAAATGTTTTTATAATTGTCTTACAAACAAATGTAATAAAGTCCAGATCCTGATCCTGCCATAAAAAAACAACAAACAAAACAACAAAAAAACAACAAAAACAACAGGTCAAGTTGTATCTCATAGGTCTGTGATAATAACACTAGCTTGCTTGACTAAACTTAGAAACAGTTTTTTGTTTGGTTGTTTGTTTTTTACAGAAACTACCAAAATGAAGTAGTTTTCAAAATGAGCACTCATTGGTTACTTTCACTGTTAATAAACGTATGTGAGAAACGTGGCCCTTGGTCATTCTCACAGTATGCAATACAGCCCTTTAGAAAAAAAAAGTTTGGACACCCCTGGTTTACATGCTGTGTACCATCAGCAAACTCTGCTTCTGACAAAGGAAAAAGTTCTTTATCAGGGGGTGATATGTGCAAAATATGTATTTTTTTTATGGCAAGATCAGGATCTGGGCATATATGCACATTCATCCTTAGGTGATGAAAACTACTGTTTGTACTCATAATGAGGACAAAACAAAAGTGGTATGCATGAGCCAAGATAATGCCCAAAAAGTGCATTAAATTTAATGGTAGTGAACATCACCATTGCAGACTTTACTGGTAGGATTACCGCACTTGCTTACCTGTTTAAGAGCAAACATCTTGCTTTTGTATCACTGTCTTAGACGGATATTTAGGGATCCAATGAATCATGTGAAAAGTAAGATGATGTCAAACTAAACGGCAAATTTAGTTTTGAGAGAGACACATTTTTTAGTTAACCAATGAAATAAAGGGAGGGAATCAAGGTTCCTCCAAGATGTGGCTTTATGCACCTACCTGGCTTTCATGGTGCACTTAATTAATCCGCTAATTATTTGCATTCATGCATGAAGCTAATGCTACGGCCAAATCATAGACTGTATAATAAATGGATGTAGTCGCTGTGACAACACCCGTCTGTTTCTGAAGCCCAGTTTTGAAGCTCAACGGCCAGCGTGGCCATATTGGAATTGGAATTGGAACAAATGACAACTGCCCAAAGTAACAGGTATTGGATGCCCATTAGTCACGTGATCTGAGCTGCGCCTCTGATTGGGTGAGCTCCCCATCTCAGCATCTTCCAAACTGCCGAGTTAGAAAAAAAAACACCCCCCAAACAGTGATGTTAGTGAAACAAGCAATTTAAATGTGCTAATTTCAGCGCTGAAAACAGCTTTTTATTTGGCTTGATGTGTACATGACTCCCGGTTCTTCTGGAACCAGCCTCAAGTTGTCATTTGAGGAACAGTATGTTTTTGACTCTTCCGCATTGTCTCATATTTCCTTGGACCAAACTGGCTGTTCCATAACTGTACTTTAAGACTAATGGTCCCATTTCTTTATTGACTGGACATGCATACGGAATCTGGATTTCACCAGGTTTGTTTTTCATTGTCAGACTATTATAACCTGCGAACAACATTTTTAACCCCAAACAGTTATGTGTTTTTCCGAGGTTCATTCTGAACTATTTTCTGCACAATTTCAGAGTTTTGATCTCATCTTGCGTCCTCTAATGTGTTTTTTGAACCCCCACGTTTTCACATCATGATGACTATTCATTCAGCGTCGAGAGTTGTTGAGTGTCTGCAGAATGTATAGAACTTTAGCTTTACACAAGTAGCCTATTCACAGTCCAAATGTGATTAAATGAGACAGATTTTTGTTTAGTTTGTGACCTTGACAGAAAATGTAAATGTACAGTTTAGTACATAATAATTTCCCTTAATGAATACACGGTAATATGAAAGCTTGGTGCCGCATAAAGACAGTCCTGGATGTCTTATTTAAATAGTTTTTGTCACATTTGCACAGATTTAAAGGCTTTGAAAGCAAGCGCCACGATATTGCAGAACCTTTGCTGCTTCACTTTGTTTTTGAGGGGGGAACTTTTAAAAAACCCAACTCTTTGTGAACAATAATTGAATAAACAACAGATAAGGAGTCCTGCCAATTAAGTCCTATTCTAAAAGCTACATTTGTTGAGATCATGTTTGGAAACAAATTGCTCACCTCATGCATGAGTAAACGGGCACAAGAGCTCGAGACAAGGACAGAGGGAGAAATGGAAAACTGAACTCATCAAATGAAGTCTTTAACTCCATTCATCACAAAGCGGCTGCATCTTATCAACCTGTTTAATTAGGATCAGTGATTGATTGCACAGGAGCCAAAAGGTTATTAATCTTCTTCTCCATTTGAAGGGATTGAACACCTTCCTACCAATTACTAGGTCTGCATCACACACACAAGTTTTCAGAAGATCCTGGTGTTTACTTTAGCCTCCTTTGCAGTCTAAGTTCTTTAAGAATCCATGGCCTGGGTTTTCCCAAAGGTCTATTTGTGCTGGCTCCTGAAAGCACTGAGCCAGAGATGGAGCAGGGCAGATGTCTGCCCTTTGAACAGTGTCTAACCTTTTAGTAGAAGAGTCACTTAGATGTAACCTGTACGGACGATGGAGTTGACTAAAATCGCTGCTTTGAAGCTTTTAAGATTCCCATCTCTCCAGGTAGAGCTCTATCATATCGTTTCTTTTTTCTCTTCCAGACTGAAATCCAATTTCTTTTTCTTTTTTTCATCACTGCATAGTTACTGTGTCATTTCATAAATAGCTGATTCAACCTCCTAATGTGATGGCAATCTACACAGCAGGTGGTATCAGCTTTAGCCAGGGTTAGCGTCGCTGATTGCGCGGCTTATTTTACATTGCGGCTCACATCTTTCAGAGTAATGGACCTGAAGATGAGATTTGGCACTTGTACAGAACGGTAGTGAATCCACCCCTCCACCCCCCCCACCCCCCACCCCCCCCTCTGCCCTGCCCCTGTGAGCATGAAGCACTGCAGCGATGTGATGGCGGAGAGCAGAGGGGAGGGAGGGGAGGGATGTCTAATCGCAGTGAGAGCACATTTCTGTTTCCTAAAAGCTTCAAACCCGGTTACTCTCTCCCATGTCGCAGCGTGCGATTGTGGCAGTCTGATGAAGTGGATCAGCTGCTGACCTAAGATGACCACCGAGGAAATTTTAGCACCAGTGCTACGAGGCTTTCCCAAGACTGAGAAACAAAGTGTCACAATTACGTGGCCTCCTATGTCACAAGCTATCAGGCGTCTTGTTACGTAAAAGCATTTTGCCATCAGGCAGACTGGATGTTCCTGCTCTTTCACCTTGTAAAAAAAAAGAAGGGCTGAGACTTAAACGACCACCCACATGTGTATTTTTGAACGTGCGCGTGGATATTAATGGACACTTAAATGTGTCACCATCAAGTCTGTAAAGGAACACGGACTCAGGTAACCTTTCCAGCTGGTGAGACTCAGTGCATATCCTGTCTCATCCACTCCACGTCCCTGTGTCACCCCCCCAGCCCTAAGACCACTGCCGTTTCTTATCTGTCACCTCATGAATATGAACATGATTCACATTGGCTGTTTTCAGTATTGACTGTCCACCCTCTGGCTTCTGTGTGAGTTCAACAAGAGGTTCAGCACATGAGAAGAAAGTGTCTGATCTTTGGGTTTTTATCAAGATTTGAAATGTTTGACTTGTAAACTTCACAGAAACACCATTGCAAACCTGAGGTGAACTCATCTTGAGTAAACACGGGTTTGTTTCTGTGTACTTCTGTTCTTGGGATTTTAATTCTATAAACTTGAAACTACATTTGTGATGCAGCTTATCTTTAAAAGAGTCAGAAAGAGACAGAGCAATCAAGAGGAAGCTGAAAGAGCTGAGAGTGAAACTTAACTTTGTTTAGTACTTATGTAATGAGATTCTGTGTAACTCTTTGCTTTAACAACGATGTACTGGGATCTGTGTTGTCAGACTGGAGTCTGTTTGAGTGCTTAGTGCCGTCTTTTATTAAAGCGTCTAGCCTTTAGTGGACCCACAACAAACACACACAAACACAGACTCACACTCTGGCGTGTCTTTGGACTTGGGGATTTTATTTCATTACTGCATTTGCACTGCAGACACGAGGGCTGTGGGAGCTCACTGTGCTAAATGATAATGTGCACTACATAAGCTTCCCCACTGTATCAAATTAACTGAGCCATGCGGATCTTTTACTGGGTGATTTTAGCCTGTTAGCCCTGAGATGTGAGTGCGTTTGTATGCAGAGTATGTTAAGCGACTGTGAGAGTTCATGTTTGCCTCTCAGGTGAGGTGTAGTGTGCTGAAAGTATGACCGATCATGTTCATTAAAGCAGCCTAGCGGTGTGCAGACTGTGCAGGGGCAGGGAGCAGGTGTTCTTCTAAACGTTAACAGGTGATGGGGGTCTGGCGCAATGTGTCGCCGTATGTGAAAACATCTCAGGAGGTCTGTTCTCTCGCTCTTCGTTTGTCACTCTGATGTCTCCATGACATATGAAAACACTGCCTCACAGTTTACGAATGTTAAATGTTTCAGTGTTGGTGCACACCTTCAGCTCTGAGCAATCCTACAGATGAGTATTACACAAAGAATGTAGACTTAAGTCACCAAACGCAGCATGTGCTAGGCCCCCAAATTCAAGGCTGTCAAGATAAATAGGTTTTAAATGAATCATAACTTCTAATTTCTTCATTTTAACCTCCTATGCTCTACCGGGTTGTTGGCGACCAGTTTGCTATTAATAGGCTGTCATCAAAGTATAAACACTAACGTCTCTGTCAAACATCGGAATGCTTATCCATTAAAAAGCTTGGATCCCTCACAATTGACTCACTACGTTTGTTTAACAGTTTTCTTGAGCAACAAAACATAATCAGTAAAAGAATGGCTCAGATATCGATCACAACAACTGTGACACCCTACCTGTTTGGGGGTCATGACATCACATCCATAGCCCGTATCCTGAATATTCACTCTCATTTCAACCAGAGGAATCAAGAGTTCAAACATATCAAAAGTGTTGTTTCATCAAATTATTCCAAGTGGTGAAATTTCTCCTGTAAAGTCTTTTTTTGTCTGTCAGTTGTGTTTGATCTAATAAATAACAGCAGCTTCACAGTCTAGCATTCCCTTCTCAATGTAAATCAGGCAAAGCTGGGTACATTTGAACTGCTTAGGGTTTTAGCGGCAAGACAAAAGTCTGTTGAGTTTTCATTCCAGGACAGCTTGTGATAGCCAACAAGTGCTCCCTGCTTGTTTGGCAATAGCACATGGTCATGTGTAATACCTCTATTAGAAGGCCACTTTGAGAGCTAATTAGCCTGTAACTCATGTGTTCCATAGTCAATCCCCTTAGCGTTCACACGATGTATTCATTTAGAGCATTTATGAGACCTATTTATTACTGTGCATCTTTATTTACACTCATATGCACAACAAGAGAGGAACCATCCATGACTGGGAAGGTACAATTTAATTAATTTTTGTTAAACAAAGTTGACTACAAAGAGGATACTGAGTGCTGATAAAGCTGGTTTTATTTGCACTGAGTCTTCGAACGAGAGCGTGTGTATACTCAGCGAGTATAACTCTGCCTGGTGTTTGGTCGCCTGAGACTGAAAACTGTCTAAGTCCTACAAGGTTTAACTTAGAAAGCTTAAATTGAAACCAGATGTAGATGACAAGGTGTAGAAGTGACGTGGTGGATGTCTTATGTCTGGCATCAAGCTTTTGAAGTTATTGAGTTTCAAATATGGTTACAAAAAAATGAGGAGGGAAAAAGGCAATGTGACATTTTCTTTAAATAGAGACTTTTATATTTCAAATGAGGTGTCACTGATGAATTTTGATCTTGTGGTCCTTCAGTTATTAGCTTTGAAATATCGTATGGCTTATAGGCTAGAACAAGGTGGGCTGTAAGGGGTTAAACCATCTGGAGAGCTAAACGGTTAATCTTCCCTGCAAGAAATTTCTGCTTGACATGCTGCCATCCCAGAACTGTCAAGATAAAAAAATATGTTAATTAAATTGCACAACTAACGCTTTCTTGATCGGCGATGAGAAATGTAGGTGGTGCAGCCTGCTAAAGCGAATGTTCGGCTCTACAGCAAAGCTAAGGCAAGCCAAGTCAGCAACCCCTCAAAGCCATCACTTTTACCACTCAACAGCTAATCATCATCATCTTCCACCCCCCAACCTTGAAGGATTAAAAGATCCAAGGGCATTGTTTAGGCGTGATTGAGCTTCATTATGTAAAAATGTTCTTTCCTTCCTTCTCCAACAGTCATGGCTTTGTGAAATCCTTCATATTTCCCACAGAGATGGCATGAAGCATGCATGATTTACAGTACTGCAGGGTAAGCAAGAGGTTTTATGTACAAAGAGCACAGGAGGCAGTCAAAGTGAGCCTTCCAAATGTGACAGCATGAGACCTGCCAGGCACTGAAAGACAAAAAAAAAAGGAAAATCCAAATGGATACACATGCAAACACAGGTTCAGGAAAAGGATAAAAACCTCTGCTGATGTGAGTTAGAAGCCAGTATGCTTTTCCCCTCCTCCCTTACATCCACTTACATACACAAACGCACAGCGTGACATGCTGTTTGTTTAGCTTGTAAATCACAGAGGAATAATTAAAACGAGGGGAGTTATGGCAACACAGAATAATGAATCATTAAGTGTAAGCAATGCGACGTACATCTCGCAGTGGTGTGCCCTCTCCTTTCACTCCGGCAGCCTCTTACAAGCCGTCAGACAGCGGGAAGACCATCTTTCATACTCAAACAGAGAGGACACCTACAGAGCCGGCTGCTGGGGGAGAGGGGGGCATTAGGAGAGAAAATGGGAGGCTGAAAGCATTTGGAAGAGATGAAAAACAGGCGAGACTTGGATGATATGTTTTAGAGGGGAATAGGTTGTGCAAAAGTTAGAAGGATGAAGGAGAGATGGTGAGACGTAGAGGACACGAGGAAAGGAATTAGGAGACAGGGGTGGAGGAGGGGGGAAGATGTAATTAGGAAGCAAGCAGGTGAAAGCCAGCTCTGACTGCTGCTGTGTTGGCCCCTGTTAGCATGCCTGACAGCCATCCACTTAACTCAGTGACCTGCATCACAGCTCAGGGTCGCAGTCACGCAGGCCTTTAATTGTACCAAAAGACGCTCATCAGCATGAGCATTGTACCTCATCCAACACACCCAAAATACTCCTTTTCACCAGCCAATTTCTGCAGAGAGACAGAACATGACTACAAGGTTACACCACTCTTTGACCTAACACTGAGTGGCAAAGATTTTGAATATAGAAGCTCAAAACAACAAAAAAATAGACTTTGTGGAGTGTTAATGTAAATGTAGCTGTAATAACAGAAACATCTCCAGCTTTGTTGGCGTAAATGAGTTTCAACATACCAACAAACAAGCCTGTCTTTTCTCCGTCTTAATAATCTATATCTGTGAGAGTAATTTTCTTGCCTGTTATCATTTCCCATTAAATTACAGGCTAGTTACAGATGATGACCCATGCTTTTTTTTCCCCCTGCTTTAGCGCTGCTGTTATTGTGGAACTGAAAATGGCAGCAGTTGGCGTCAACAGAGAAGCTTCAGCTCTCCTTTAAAGTGATAATCAGGGCATTGCGACCCCTATTTCCCTTATTTTATATTCTGAACCATTATAAATTCATGGAGCTTATATCACTCATATGCAGCAGCATGCAGGAGCATCCTTAAATGACCCTTCATCAGAACTTCATCCTATCAGATCCACTGTGAAATGTCAAGGAAAAGTGAGAACGGCAGCTTTTCAGAAAACCCGGTGGAGTACAGTAGGAAGAGAAACTCACTGTGTCTGCTGAGGACATATATTGATGCAAAGTTGCCCATTTTGCACAGTTGTATTCTGCTTTACTAAGAGAGTCAGAGGTTATTGGGAGGAGGAGGCAAATGGAGAGTCTCAGTGGCAGAGTGGAGCAGTGTGATGGGAGTTATTAAGCTTCAGTTATAAAAGCTTCAGGCAGTTGGCCTTGTGAAAGATGTTTTCCTCCTCATCAGTGTCGATTTTTTTCGGTGAATGAGAGCTAAAGCGATTACATCAGAGCTTGAATGATAAGACATCACATTTTATTGTATTAGCAAACATTTTACACCAACCAGCCGTGACACTGAGCCTGATTCACGCATAAGTGTTAATAGATGCAGCCATAAATATGAATTCTTAATTCTGCACTCTGCAAAACTCCCCCACAAGGCATAGAGCAGATATTCACTCACCTTATCAGGTATGCATGTTTAACTGCTCGTTAATTCAAATATCTAATCAGCCAATCATGTGGCACCAACTCTGCAGTATTTATTTATTCATGCAGACACTTTGAGATGAGCTGCTAAAGTTCAAACTGAGCATCAGAATGGAGAAGAAAAGTGATTCAAGAGACTTTTGACTAAGCATGGTTGACAAACTGCTGATCTACTGGGATTTGAACCCACAACCATCTCTAGGTTTACAGAGAATGGTCCCAAATAGAGGAAATCTCTAGTCAGCAGTTTTCTGGGACTAATGGCCCTTTTCCACTGACTCGCCTTGGCCCTACTCTACTCGGCTCTACTCGACTCTACCTGGTTTGTGTTGCGTTTCCATTAGCGCGGTGCTACGCGGCAGACGCCAGTTTTTAGTACCTACTTTACCCTGGTTCCAAGCAAGTAAAGCCGATACCAAAACGTGACATCGACGGTCTGCCGGTCACTCATTGGTCAGAGAATGTCGTCACGGAAGCTTCTGACTCTGTACAAATCACTTACAAGAGGAAAACGAATAAGTTAGCGACGAGTTTTTAATGACATTTAAACCCGACGGCACAGAACCAGACTGAATGAACACAAAATACCACCTTAAAATACACCTTCATGATTCCTAAATAAGTTAAAAGTCCCTATTAAACGAAAAAGAAGCTAACAGCAAAGATAGTTCGGTTTAAAGAGTCTTTTAAATTAAATCAAAGTTCGTCGGCGCAGGAGCGATCTGTCTGCCACACGAGTCTTTAAGCACCAATCAGTCCATTAATCCACAGGGATCCAAAAAGGAAAACCAGTTCAAAGAGGAATGATTGATCAACAAAAAATCTCTGGTATACCAGGCCCAAAAATCAAAAATTAAAATGATCTCACTGGATCCAGTGAAGAGTTAATGTCGTTAAGCAGCGCCTTCGTTTCCCTCCGCGTGCAGAAGCACATGGCTGTTGTTTACCTCCGCTCCTGTGTCATGCCGCCCCACATTGAGCCGCTGTATAACTTTAATGAAATCTTGTGAAAGCTTTGTTTTTTCCTTTAAAGACCACGGTGGCACATATGTTAGTACAAAATTATGTTTGTGTCGCATTATAGATGACATGCACACACTTCTGCGCAGCACTTTAGCGCAGCTGTGTTATAAAATCCACGCCCACCGTGAGTCTGAAGTCGGGCTAGTGGAAAAGCTAACCAAACCGAGTAGAGCCGAGTAGAGTAGAGTAGAGCTGAGCCGAGTAGGGCTGGAATTGTATAGTGGAAAAGCGCCATAAATGTCTTGTTGATGTCAGAGGTCAGAAGAGAATGGACTGTAAAAACTCATAATCTTATGATATACTCTTCTAATTTCTATTCAAGACATCTCATCAAACTCAATCTCAGATTCAATAACCTATCTTACCTTTCAGTATGATATTGGGAATTTTTTCCATTTATCATCTTGTCAAGTGAAACAGTCAAGTCATTTCTCTTGTAGTCCAGTTCTAATGCTCGTGGACCCATTGTAGGAGCTTTTACAGGTGATCAGGGGTCAAACTCATACACTGTGTGTTCTGACTCCTCTCTTTCAAAACCAGCATCAACCTTCTCAGTATTTTAAGCTCCAGTTGCTCCTGTGTTTTCTGCCTTTCCTCCCTGCTCACATCAATAATCCTTGGCTGTCTATGACCCTGTGTCTGATTTACTGGTTTTCCGTTCTTATCCCGGGGAACACACCATAAGGTCTGCGGCTTTGGAGATGCTCTAACCTACTGTTCCTCCTCCAACCATCGCACTTTGGTCCTTGTCAGAGTCGCTTACATCCCCACACGCGTCTCATTTTTCTTCCTCCGTGACATCAACTTCAAGGACGAACTCTTCACCTAGTCGCTCACATTTCACACCAGCTGACGGGCCGCACTGTAAAGAGATGATCAGTGTTATTTATTTGACTTCTCGGGGGTTGTAATGTTATGGCTAATGGGTGTTGATGTGGTATTGAATATGGAAGTGTTGGGGTTCAGTTTCAGTTTATTGGGTCACGATTCAGTACGTGAAAAATACAAATACAGAGAAAGAAAGCACGTTTACATGACGTGTACAAATGTATAAATCTAAACTGTCTCAGTGCTTTTATTGTGAACCATTTTTTCTCTTTAGAAATTGCTCAGTTTTTCTGTAGTAAAAAGACCAGACAGTAGGCTAAAGCACATACCCTTGATTTAACCTAAGGCTAAATTAAGGAAAGGTGCTAAGAAGTTTACTAGTCGGCAGTTTCCTTCAACCCATAAGACCTTTGGGACCTCACAGAAACCCAAGTGAGGAAACCTCAGTATCATGGTGTAAAACCTGAAACTCAACCTAATCTTGCTGCTGCTGTTTTTGAGGTTAACTGTTAGATGATTGAGGTTTTGTCAGAGCACTGTGCACTACATAACCTTTGTTTTTTTGCCTGGTATGCTGCAGAAAAATGAGAAAATACCCACAGCCATATCATACTCGAGACAACTCCATAAAAATTTAACATCATGGGACTGAAGACGTGAAATGACATTTTCCGTTCTGTCTGTAGCATTTCCGCGAAAGCCCCCTGGTAAAGCATCTTAAATTAGGATACTGTGCATTATTCAGCGTTTCTTCTTCATGCTTTGATAAAAACGATCTCCCTCGCTTGAATCCTAAGTTCTAGTTGGGCACACTGTGTGGTGACGCTCTGGTGGGAAATAGCAGGAAACTGTGGAAAGAAGAAGTGCCGTGGGAGTTTCTCATTCTGTTGTCCTGAATTTCTCCTGCTAAAACTGCAGATACCTGAATCTAAGATCTGCACGTCAGCGTTAGATTCGTGGATTTGTTGGGGACAGCTAAATGAAGAGCCTGGCAGAGAGCGTCTGTGCACACTTTAATCACACGTCTATCAGGCTCCGCGTGTACAGTTTGCTGAGCTCAGATTTTCTTATCAGGGAGAGGCAGTCCAGAGGGCAGTCGGCTCTAAATCATGGATTAATCCCCTCATGTGGACCAGGCTCAATCTCCAGAGATGACACTTATTCGCTGTGATCCCCTTTGGTTTGCTGTGATCAGATCAGCTCATCCTGCTGCTGACTTCTACCTTCACTCACAACCGCCAACGTCAGATGCCAAGATGATGCTATTAATCCACAAAGAGGGTATCTCACATTAATTTCCCCTTTATTTAGTTTAAAACCTTATCTGATCGTTGTGTTTTAAAAAGGGCTTTTAATTTATCAGAGGCTTTTTACTTGATTAATTTCAATTAACTGCATTTTAATCACATATCAATATTTGACCCATGAACAGTGAGAATCTTCTTCTTTAAAAATGGGATATGAGTGAGTCAGTGAATAGTGATCTGAATGAACACATAAGCTTAAGCAAACAAAACCTTGTTTATTTATTTCAAAGTGGCACTTAACCAAGGCTGAAAGATCAGTGCATTTTTTTTATGTCACAAAGTGCAGCAGTTTCAGAAGTGAGCTGGTTGTGATTGATGTTTTTCCTTTAATTTTACTCGTCTAGTTATTTTTCGTAATTGGCATTTTTGTACGTCTATGGTCATTTATTGTGTTCATTTAGTTTGTATGTGGTCCTTGTCATTGAGAATGTTATTGTATGTTTATGTCTGATTACTGTGAAAATAATAAAAACTACCCATCACAAAAAAGGAATGAACAATACAGAATTAGTTTCAGCGATTCAAGTAGCCTATAAAGGACCTTCTGTAAACTCAACACTAGTCGGACAAACATTACCTTCTACGCTAGTCGCTACATGTTAAGCATTCAGGTGACAGCGACCCTCAGCTAAAACTGTAGCTGCGCTGGGTATAACAAGCCACAATCACCAGGGAAATGTCTCACTTCGAGATATTGAAAGACAAAAATGAAGGCTGTAAAGAGTAGAATAAAATCAGCCGAAGTTTCGAAAAAAGTTTCTTATATTAAGAATTTATTTTTATTTCAAGAAACTGAGCAAGTGATCTTTTAAACCCCATCGGCAGATTATTTTCCACCACTTATGAGCAGTCTTGCATCATTCATCTTTGATCTTGAGATAAGACATTTTCTGGACCTATGTGGCTCATAAAGTACCACAGCGTATCAAGGCCTCTTTGGGGAATACAATGTTTGAATTTGAAGAAACTCATTTTTTTTGAGTTTTCAAAGCCTCAACTTTACCTATCTATTAAGTCATATATTTATGACTTTTTAATTTGCAAATTTAAAAGTTTCAAAAGTTTTAAATTGTGTCTTGTTGTACCACGTACCCATCTGAATAGCCTGGAGATGGAACTATCTAAATCCATGCACCTGCCCACCACGGTGAATATCAATGCCTCTTGTCTTGCTCTCTGGGATACATTTTGTTTGTTGACAGCTTTCTTTAGCTGTGAAACTCATTGTGTCTGTTTATTTCCCTGTTAATGTGCACACTGCTCTGCATGTTTAGTTGAATTATGCTGTGTGAGGACGTTGGCATTATGCCAGATGTGTGCTGTGTTTATTTCCTGCTGGGTTCAAAGACTGTCAAGACCGAGCCATGAATGCAGCAAGTCAGATTACATTGCAAATTGATATCAAATGGTAGGCCAGATGAAATGGTGTCACAGGTCGAAAGTGTAGACCTCTGATCCAGGGAAAAAGCTACAAATTCATAACCCAGTGTAACCTCATAACCCCTTGTGTTTTTATGGACTTGCTTTTATTCCATTAAAACACAAACACATGTGGAAGAAAAATTAAACTATTAAAGAAATCAAAAGAGACATGGAACAGTTCAGAAATGGTATTTTGATTTGATTGTGAAACTTATTTTTTATCACTTTAATATGACTGAGTATAATGACACAGAGAGTTCATTAAAGCTGAAGTAGTGCATGGCTAATTTAGCAGCAAAGCTAACTTACACTTCAGAGTGGAAGAGCTGGTGCTGTTAAATGAGCTAAGAGGCTCATTTAACACTTTCCTTTTAAATTAGAAGTGTATGTTTATACCATTATACCATTTCAACCTACATACATACACCTACATAGCTGTTGCATCAGGATGGATGATAAACAATGCCTTAAACTAGGAAGGCTTTAGAGAAGGGGACTGTTGAATAAATGAACTAGTCTCTGTGATGTCAGCCATTTGTTTCTGACTCAGAGTCTCATTGCCTTTGAAAATCAGCTCTCTTGGCTTCATGTGTGGGCTCTTAACCATATACAATGTCTAACTCTTCTGCATAAGCTTCTTATTTTACCTCACAGTTCTTTTGGCTTTGTGTCCAATTTTTCTTACTCCATTATTGTTTCTTGCCGATTTTTGCTATATTTGGTCTGGGTCAGTTAGCCTCCAGAAAATGTGCTGAAATGGGGATGAGATTAACACAGCAAACAAGCAGAGAGCTTTGTGTATCTCAGCATGTTTGCTGGACAGAGCGCAGATGCAAAAAGCCACATCATCTCAGCCACAAGCAGTGCAAAACTGGAGCAAACTTTACAGAGCTGCAGATCTTTGTGGCTATTTATGGGTTTGTATATTATCAGAGCAGTTTGCTTTGTGAATTAAAGGTAAGGTCTGCAGGATTTTTCTAAAAAAAATAAATGTCAACTTTTTGGGAACAATCCTGCTTAGTTGTCATCTATGGGCCTCTATACATGTGAGTCAGTGTCTGTGTCTGCCTCAACCCCCTCCTCTGCCTGTATTTTGATGTTTTGGTTGTCTGGCTGGAGAGCAGGTGTGGTGACCCCAGCCAATCATACAGAGCCCAGTGTGCAAGTGACTTTGCCTGTTAATGACGGAAAGTGAGAGAAACTGTCCTGAGCGGCTACTATAGCAGTCATAACACGTGGAGAAAGAATGATCCAATATTTGCAGGAAACCTCAATGACCTGCAGGAAGTCAAGTGTAGGGCTCTTGAGTCTCTCCCATGTAGAAACGCTATGCTGCAGGTGCTCACTGGGCTGGCGAGTGTGTTCGCAAAGCTATAGAGGGAGGCAGTGGGCATGTGCTGCCACTGGCAATAAGTCACGGAGGAGGAGCCCAGTTTTGCTGTTGTTTACAAACAGTGACGAAAATTCCTGCAGACCCCACCTTTAAACTTTGTGAGTGATGCACAACTGCTGATAGTTAAATGTTATAAAAAAAGTTTTGCAGATCACCTCTTGCAGGCCTGGAGCACTTCAGTTGTTGATTCTCAAAGTGTAGGGTTCTTGTTTTGTGAGACTCTTCTGTGCCTGCATGTGTTTACATAGCTTTTTGACTGTAGTTGTTTTGACTTTCTGTACATGTTTTTTTTTCCCTTAATACTTTTTGCAACTGCATTTGTTTTGCACTTTTGCACGCATTTTTGAATTTGCAGCACATACTCCCTCGTGAAAATCGTTCGGGCTTTTGCAGATCAGTCCTATAGCCTTGTCGACCGTTGTGCATCACAGACTGAAAGGCTTCCCTGTAATTCACAGTGGGTCACATTAAAGCTGTTGTCTTAAATAACCAAAGCTTAAGTCTAAACTAATAAATCATTAACCAAATACTCTCCATCTGCGCCATGGTTAACTGGCCCCAGAGCCCGATGTATAAGCCTATATCCGCCAGACTAATCCACTAATTTATTCTTATTTGTGTCCTATGTGCCTGTGAGAGCAGTTTGCGCACTGTGTTAAAGTAAAAAGGTGTGCACGTAAGCAAAATACAAAGTGATTATCTCTGTGTTTGCTCAGAGAACCACCAATAGTTTTTGTACTTAATTAAATCCTGTTTTCAAAACCTTTCTTTAATCAAATGTTCATTCTTAGTGGGGTGCTTGCTTTTAGTAATCATTTTTTATTTTATTCAACATTCCTCATGTGTGCTGTGTGAAAAGAGGTGTCACATTGAGTACTGTAAGTATTTGTTCAACTAATCAAAGTAACCACCTGCAGATGTGTCTGCCTCTTTGGAACAAAGGTATTAAAGAAATCCACGTGCAGGAGGAAGAGTATACAACACTTACTGATTACCCACGATGCATCCTATTACAGACAGGAGATGACTTTGGACTCCCTCTGAGCAGTTTGTTAATTTAGCGTCTGTTTCAGAAAAATTAAAGACTTCTCGGGGAAGCTGAAGGAAGAGTCTGGTTTTGAAAGTGTTGTCAGTGTGAATCACTGTGATTGATGCAGATGCTTCCAGCAAACATTACACCCACAGCTGTCTAATCACATGCCTCTGCTTTTGTCCCAGTTTTATGTGAGCTCAGGCGCTTCTTGTGTCAAAGCCACTCCACACCGAGACCACAGAAGGAGCCTCCTCTGTGTTTTCCACGCCATGTTTTCGTGTAGTTGCTAATTCGATTTCGCTCTATATGGTAGGTACCCTGCACTCTCTGATACAGCCACTCCAATTCAGTCAACGTTTCACAAAAGTGCAACAATAAGCAGAATATGGAGGTGATATGAGAGGCTGAAGAGTTGAGCCAGATGCCTGTCTGAATACAAAACGAGAGTGTGGGATGTAGAACTGCAGGCAGCTGTGGATCAGACAGGGGGGGGACCTGTGACCCTGATTTCCAAGCTGTCACAGATGTTGACACCCTGCGGATTCAGCTCGTCAGTGTGACACCGGCGTTGAAACCCTGAATGTCACTCTGTCCTGTCTGAAGCTTAGGACGCACCTAAATCCAGCCACAGATCAGAAATGCATTAAATATCTTACAGTCGAGCGAACATGGTCACATGACTCTGGATAGGTTCTTCTTTTCCTAGAAGCCTCATGAATACCAGCCTGGAGCTTGTTTAATAGCGTGTATCACTTATCCATTAAAGCTTTGAGTCTGGATGTGTCAGCTTTACTGTGATTTGTAGAGACAGTCGCAGCTTGCAGAGGCCGCCTTTTCATGATTCCTTAGAGGAAGTTGAAGCTCTTACAAACACAGAAATGAGACAATGAGATGTGTAAAAACAATGACCATTGAAGTCCAAAATAGCATCCATTAATGTGGCAACAGATGACTCACAAATCATAATTAAAATGCAAGGCAGTCGTTCTTTCGCCAAAGCCGTTCCTTCATTTTTCAATCCCATGCTTTATTGGTCAGGGACACATAAAGTAAGAAGCATTATGTTTACTACTGTGAGCTATTACAGCAGATTAAAAATCACTCATACCTACACTTTAGCAGAATGCTGATGGAGCCGTGTTTTGAATATTTGCTCAGGTATTATCCTGAAATTTAAGTTTGCCCGTTCCCTTCCCTTTGCAATAACCTTGAGTATCAAAATGCTAGTGTTTAATGAATCGCATTAAACATTTTAGCTGTTATTATGAATATTTATGTGGCTGGAGCACAGAGATAGACACAGAGAGCTGAGATTGGAGAGTCTGAAAGATGCGTACCTTGTGTCCTTGACACCAGAAATAACCTTTAACTCCACTCCTGCTGATTTTGCGACCTCTGTATAAAGTGGCGTGAGTCATAATTCTGAGAGAGCTCCTCCAGACATCTTACTCCAAGGTTTTATCAGGAGTGTTAAATTAACGTGTAAGGGGGTTTTATCAGGACGATCCAGACATTTCAAAGTGTGCTCCCACTCATTGTTCTGTGATTTTTTTTAAATTGAAGCTGATGGTCTCTCTTTAGCTGTCACAAACTGCTGTTCGCTCTTCATTACGCCAGGTGCCGGCCTGATAAAAATGAAAGATGATTGTTCTGTGTCAAACGAAGGAAAATGAAGGACAGTCCTCTTCCTAATGCTTCCCTCTGTGTTAGCATTCAGTGCAGGGCGCAGTTGTTCTGTGCCTCCACCTGTGATGTGTGGCAGGAATACCACAGCGGAGACAGACTGGAGCCGAGCGCTCTGAAGAGGAAATAAAACTCCAACACTGACTGAAACAGGACGGCTGACCTCGTCTGCTCAGATTCCAGGTTTTACACCAGAGAATAAACCCACGTACAGAAAACCAGGGGCCACACACACTCACACACAGACACACACACACACAGAGTGGCATTAAGTGCATTTGGACAGGTTAATAGGAAGATCACGGTGTAACGAGTGTGTGTTATGTCAGGAGAAATCACAATGTTTGGTGAAAACCAAAACCTGAGCGTCAGTTACTGCATCCTGCTGCGTTGTTCAACTTGAAACTTGTCTATTTTAGGCTTCCGTATATCACGCTTATTACCCACCTTTCATATATAAAAAGCTTTAATTGAGTTGTAAGTGCTGCAACAATAAAGGTTAATTATTTACTCTTACAGTAGAGGAGCTCGGAGGATGATGCAGATCGTTTTATTTGTATGTGAATGTAAAACAGTCGGGTAAAGAAGTGGCTGAGGCTGTTTTCGCACTCAGCTGAAGGTCACTGTGTGAGTCGGTGCGACAGGGGAGAAAGCATGTGTGAGTGAGTGTTTCGTGAGAGAGGGGGCCCAGAGAGATGACTGCATAAAATATACAGTCGTGTGCTCTGAAAGCAGAGAGGGCAGAGAGACACCGCATTAAATGTAATGTAACTGCAGGCAGACAGGCTGTGCCTTCACCCCAAATCTGGCCTCTTATCTGGGAACATGGACTTTAAGATCTCCCCTGTTGCTGCCTTGCTGTGCTTTGGGACTGATGGAGCCTTTAAATGAGTTCCACTGTCACCCTTCTGGTACAGCTGCAAAATATACAGCATGTCTCCTTATTTTTTTTCACCTCTCTGGAAGCGAGCATTAGGAGACGTGTCTCGCCTCAGACCTGCAACAATTTGCACTGTTGCAAAGAGGTGATAATCTCGGGCTCTCAGATGTTCCTGGTAAAGAGGGTGTACTTAGAAACATCTTTGCATGTTTTTAAAATGAGGTTACTCTGCTCCCACTGCAGAAAAAAGGAACTCCGTGCCCTTCAGCGAAGGAATAAGCATTCGCTCTCTGCAAACCAATCACATGCAGAACCTCCCATTACAGGAAGTAATGCAGCTGTTTGATGTGGGAAGATTGTGACTCCAAATACTCTGGTGAAGATGCAGATATTATTATCCATTCCCATGGGTGATAGGTCAGAGGGAAGCTATTTTCTGGCTTAAAATCATTTCGAGGGAGACCTGGTGCTCTTGCGAGTGATGTAAAATTGATGTGTGAGTGGCAGAGTGGCTCACATTTCCCTCTCAGTGGCCCTCGCTTCCTCTGAAGTTTTTAGGGCATGTCATGTCTAATCTTGTTAGAATTCATATTCAGTCATTTCCTTGGAGAAAAAACATTCATTTTCACTTCCTCGTTTTTTCTCAGTGTATTTTTATACCTTTAAGTACATAATAAATGATGTTAAACTCATGAATGCTTTGCGTAAATCTCCACAGATGTTGTTATGTTTGGGGATTTGTGGTGGGGCGAGAATGACGTTCACGTGAATGATCACAGCCGTGCAGTTTTGCTTGAGCATCACGCAGCACAAAGCATGACATGGTGTGTGAGAATATTGAGTTAATTTGTAATCATCAGTCCTCAGAGGGAATATTCAGAACTGGGAGCCATCAGCACGAAATGCATAAGTAGGTGAAATCAGAAAAGTAGCCCGAGCCAATTTCATCTCAGACTCTGGAGAGACTTCAGACTTTAATTAAGAATATTTGGCAGCTTAGCAAAGGCCGTCTCTGTCTGAACACACTGTAACAGCAAGCTGGTAGGTAGCAAGTACTCAGAGTAATAGATTACTTTATCACAAGGTTAACATTTGAACTAAGTTTCTGTTTTATTAATGCTGTCTGCATGCTGTAGCTGGAGGGCTGAAATCCCATTTTCTGCTTGGGGAACCTTTGTCCTCTCC